>QANT01004145.1:0-10932 GCA_003254885.1 Purshia tridentata | reverse complement strand
CCACCCTCTCCCCCACACCTAGTCTCATCGCACCTTCCCCCACCCTAACCCCAACCTTGTCGCACCCCTTACAATGAAAACTAAGTTTTTATTATTTGGTTATTGAGTTTGTTAATATATGTTGCTATTTTTTTGAGTCTCAAATGACATTAATTTACTTTATTGTTTTCTTGTCTTAAAGTTTAGATTGAAACAAGTTGTGATTTTGGTTTTGGTTTGGGATGTTGTAATTATGGCAATGACATCTACTTTGGGAGCAGCATTTGGGTTACTATTTGATGTGGTAATGGAACTTAATAGGGTAAGTCCTTTAATCCCCTACTCGAAGATATCAAATCCACACTAGACTTTTTGAAACCACTGGTTAAGGAAATGACATAGCTTAACATGGTATAGGATCGTCCAATGGAGAACTAGAAGATTTCATAATGCAAATGGAGAAAGGGGTAGAGCTGGTTGGCAAGTGTTCCAAAGTGGGTCAGTGGAGCTACTACTACTGCAAAATGTGTAAATACACCAAGCAACTTCATGAGTTGGATACATCCCTTCAAAGAGTGTTGGGTATACTCAAAGTGCAGGAAACTTCAAAGAGTGTTGGGTATACTCAAAGTGCAGGAAACAAGGGACGTGAAGGAGACCGTAGTTATGTTAGAGCAAATAGAAACAGGGGTAATGCACAATCAATCTCAAATTAAAGGTTGGTGTGTAGTGCCAAACCCTTGGTCACACATCCCTTCAACCCCCACCCCGTCGCACATCAATTCCACTAAACCCATCAAACAAAATAACAAAATAAAAAATTGAGAGCAAGGCCAACCTCGATCGGTGGCGGCATATAAGAACTCCTCATCTAAGATCTAGTTAGCCAATTTGCTAACCAAGTTAGCAACCATGGATGTGATGGTGAGAAAGGAGACTAGAGGTCTTATGCTTTGGGTTTGGGATTGGGGGTCTTTTATCTTCTAGATGGTCTGGGTTTACTTTGTCATAGCCTTTGAAGAGGTTGAGGGAATCCATGGCTGTGATCTGATTTGTGGGCTTGGGTGAAGTTAGAAGATGGGTGTTGTTGTATTGTCAAAGCATAGAATTGCAAAGAGAGAGAAGAAAGAGCAAAAGGGAAAGAGAGAATGACAAAAAAAACCCCTGAAAAATGGGGCACATGCATCTCACATGATTTTTTTTCATGAAAAAACTTACAGAATTGGATAGAGGCATCACATTACAAATTGTTTTTAATTCAGGTGGTAAATTGATTTAATTTTTAATTTAAGTGACAACTTACAAATCGAGGTATTCAGCTACAAAAAAGCCTAAAAAAAACTCATCACTAAGTCTGATGCTTAGATCTCTATTAATCGCAAAGGTAGCATATCCACATCTTTATGCAGTCATGAGCTATCACCCTAAAATGAGTTTGGAGAGTTTAAGGTGTTCAGCCCAAATAGTGGCCTTCAAAAAATTTCTCAATGTACCAACTTGGCGTAATTTTTTTTTCCCAAAAATTGGAATTCGTTTGACCGGCGCCAAGGATGCAATCTATCGAGATGGCTAGCCAACCCTTGATGAGAGCCTTCTCATCATCAATCGATGAAGACCTACTTTTCTTCCCCCCATCAATAACCAAAAGTTTATATAAGATTGTTAGTGTGAAAAAGATTTATGATTGGGTGAAATTGGATGAACTGAATGAGTTACTTATAAAAAAATAAAAAAATAAAAAATTAAGAACTAGCCTTTGGAAATATTTAGATATTTTTTAGAATTTTTTTAGATTTCTTTGGCATTTTTTATCTATTTTTATTATAATATAGTAATTATAACAACGAACAAGACATGAGTCCAATTATGTGTTAAATTGGACCGATGGCTCAATATGAGCCGTTGTTTCTACAAGTCCAGTCATTTGGACTGTAGGTATACATCACGCAACAACACACACATGGATGGCTACATTCTCACTTAGCGGGGCCCGTCAACATTAGACCTGTGGGCCATTTTCGTACCCTCATTCCTTTTACCTGGCCAGACCCACCTTTATTAACATCAAACTCATTTATGTTTAATAACCATTGGAAATTTTAACACTAGCCCAAACACTTTTCATTAAAATTTCGAAGATTTCGCCAAAATTTCGAGCACGAGATACACTTGGCTCGACAAAATTTGGTGAAATTTTTCTAACATTCCAACGAAAGTTTTGACAGTGCCTGTCAAACCCAAACTGGGTTTTGAAGAATTCTTAACAATTGGCAAAACTACTTTAACAGAATTGAAGAAGACGAAAAGAGAAATCAATTCCATACCTAGGTCTAAAAAAAGGTCGCTGGAAAAGCCAGAACGGTGATGGAGCCGCGATGACTTCTTAGCGTTGATTTGTTGGCTCTAGTGGTCTAATTAGGAAACTGAGGCCATCCTCGTGATCAGAGTGACGAAAGGAAGCCTTTGATCATGGTGGGTTGGCCATTGAAGTGAAACCCGATGGTGGCACAAGGAGACAATCTCAGGAAGAAAAGAATCAGACTACCAGAAAGAGTGAAAAGGAAAGGAAAAAAGAAAGAAGCGGGGTCGGGGAAATCACGCGTGGAAAATAAGGTAAAGAAGAATGGGAAAGAGAAAGTGTAAAAAGAAATAAAATAATTAACAAAACAAATTTTTGAATTTAAAATTTTTTAAATGTAATATGGGATTTGGGGTTGGGGTTTTGGTGTTTTGGTGTTTTAGGGTTTAGTTTAGGGTTTGGTTTGAGATTTGGTGTTTTTAATTTATATAATACACATTTCTATATACAAATTAATTAAAAAATTCTAAATGTGCCCTAATTATATCATATTTTAAACCTTATAACCTAAATTTTTAATCATATACCTTGTATCCTATACGACTATATATACCTCATACTTTAATACTATAATTCATAGTTAGTATATACTAAATTCTAAACCCTATATCTAGGTATCACATACCCTAAACTCCTAAACTCTATTGTGTGTTAACAAAACAATTATTAACTTCAATTGAAATAAGGTATAAGAGTCCATTAAAATATATCATTCAATTAGTAAACCATTTTTGAACAGTTTTTGCCTTCAGCGTGCATTATATTTATCTTTTATTACATAAAACCTACTATATAATTTGATTTCTTCAATATTTTTTAGTGTAAATTAGTCAAAAGCCACTAAATTCATCCTGGTTAAGTAATAAACACCTGCATTTAATTTATTTATTTTCCAGCCATTATTTTATAATTTGTTATTTGTTGCAGCCCTTAATCAAAGCTCATTTCCCGTGTTTTTATTTTTATTTTTCACAAAAGGCAAAGACAACAAGCAAATCCACCAGGCCGATTCACCCATCAATCTCGCAAGCTTCATCAACCCACAGAGCCATAGCCATAGCTTCGTTGTACAGCCAAACCAAGACCCAAGACTAGTCTCTAGAGTCGTACATCCAAAGAGTGCTCTGTTTGTGAGTGTGAGAAGTAAGGTGTTTGGCTTTTGAGAAATTTATGCTCTGCCCAAGTTTGAATCTATATTTATCTTTTAATCTTTAAACATGATGGACATGTTTGTTTGCTTGTTGGTTTGGATTTTGGAGGAGACAAAAGTTATTGCAGGGAAACCAAGAAAGCACTTTTTTACGTGATATGCAAATCTATCCAATTCAAAGCCAAATGGGACATGAAATCAAGTGGTAGTTATCAAGAGAAGGATGAAACTTCAAAAAGCTAATTAGGTTGGGTTGGGAGGAAGATGATTTTTCCTCATGAAAGATGTTACGCAGTAAAGAGTTACACTTCTAAAGTGTAATTCTTTCATTTTTAAAATGTAATTTTTATTAAGTTAAAATTTAGTTTTGGGTTTTTGTTGAGTTACACTTTGGTTTATTTTTTTGTTCTAATGTCATATGTCAAGAGTTACACTTTATTAACTTTTTTCTTGTGAATTACACTTTATAATTTCTTCAAGTTACACTTTACTTAATTTTTTTAAAGAATTTTTTGTTTTTTGTTTTTATATTTTTATAGCTAAATTTTTTTTTTTTGTGCTTAAAATATATTTTGTGGCTTATTAATAAAGAGCCATATTTTTTTGTGGCTTAAAAATAATTAAAATTAAAGTTTGGGTTTATGACTAAAATATGCAATAAGTTGTAGCTTATTAATAAAGTACTCTATTTTTTATCAATGTAGCAGATAATATATTAAATAAATATATGACAATGTTTCATTTAAAATTTCCCTATTTTGTTAGCAATTTTCGTCATTTTTGTCTAATTTTGGTTGAAATAGAAATTTTGTCTAAATTGCCCTAAACTCCCCAAGTTCTGGCTAAAAACCAAATTAATTATTACCAAAAGGGAAATTTTATGTATACCCAACAATTTTCTTTTCTTACCCAACACTATTTTAATAAATTTTGTCCTAGAGTAAAATGACCATAAAGGACATTTCTCTTAAAAAAAAAGTTCAAACTTGTTTCTACACTCAACGTTTTATTTCTTCTTCTTTCTATGTATTTTTCCCTCATCTCTTTCAGGAAAGGTCCGGAAGATTAAAGCTTCCGTAGTCCAAAAAAACCACCATCCCCATCGAAAGACCAAGTTGAAGGATTGAAGCTTCCATAGTCCACAAATTTGGAGGCTGGAAAGGTTGCTGACTAGCCTCCATTCAAATCAGATAGAGAAAGGCATGAGGAGGAGGAGGAAAGAGAGAGACAGGCAGGGGCTGAAATAGGCATGAACAGTTCTGAGTTCATGCATCGTTCAACAGGAGCCCTCCGAATATAATGTAAATGTTCAGAAGCGTGTAGCCTAAATATGTCATCATATTTGGACATGGACCACCAAATGATGTAGGTGGGATGTTGCCAGTAAGATGTTTTGTTCATGGAGGAAAAGGGTGGGCTGTTTTGGTGGTCTGCTGTTGAATAAGTCATCAATATTCGATTGTCATCCATTGAATAATGTCATCGTGTTCGATAGCCGAGACTAAATACTGCGCGAACCTAAATTTGTTCATGGCATTCAGAGACACGAAAAAATATAGCAAATGCAAAATTTTTTGCACACATACCTCATTTGAAAATCCCCAAAGAATGATATGACTCTCTATGCGTCAAAACAATCTTGATTGGAAGATATAGGGACAAAAATTATTTTGGGAGGGAGAGAGTCATGTTGAAGGTGAGTTTGAGAGGGAGAGAGCTAGGTTGAAGGGGAGATTGGGAGGGAGAGGGTCAGGTTAAAGGTGAGATTGGGAGGGAGAGTAGGTTGAAGGTGAATTTGGGATGGAGAGAAGGAGGTTGATGGGGAACACGTGGATGGATCTGTTAGATTGGATATGGAGAGAATTTGAGAGTTATTATTTGAGTATTTATTAACAAGGGTAGTGTGCTAATTAGGATTAGCTAAAATGAGAAGTATTTTTTAAAAAGTGAATGTTGAGTAAATTAAGAAATTAGGTAAGAAAGGAAAATTGATCGGTATATATAAAAATTCTTTTACCAAAAGACTAGTAGCATACATGATAAAAGAACATGTAACCGTCTACAACATTTTAAAAAAAGTGAATGTTGAGTAAATTAAGAAATTGGGTAAAAATTGATCGGTATATATGAAATTTCTTTTACCAAAAGACTAGTAGCATACATGATAAAAGAACATGTAACCGTCTACAACATCAAACGAATTACATGCGACACAAGAAAAAAATTTGCACGTTCATTTTTGTCACCCTAATGCTCAGTGATTCATCCTTGACAAACTCAACCCTTTCACAATTTCAAGTGAGAATTAGAGGTTGTTTCGGAAATTTGGATGGCCTCCAACTCGGTTGTGACCTCTTTCATTGTAGGGCGCATCTTTCCATTCAAATTCAAGCATCTTTCTGCAAGTTTAGCAACTACCATAATCTCAGTATCAGAGCCCTGCTTCAAAATTCGAGCATCAACAACTTCAAATAAATGATCTTCCTGCATCGAATTAATGAAATATGTGGCAAGACTTCTGTATTCTTCTTCTCCTAGCATTGCTACTGCACACACTGGTTTTTGTCCAGTCAACAGCTCAACAAGGACAACACCAAAGCTGTACACATCACTTTTCTCGGTAAATTGGCTTGATTGGAAGTATTCAGGGCCCAAGTAACCAAATGTGCCATGTACAAGTGTGGTGAGGTGAGTTTGGTCAATGCCAACTGATCTTGAAGTTCCAAAGTCAGCAACTTTTGCTCTGTATTTTTCATCCAAAAGTATGTTGGTAGACTTGATGTCTCTGTGATAAATGGGAAAGGAAGCTGCAGAGTGCAAGTAGAAAGGAGCCCCTGCAATTTCTGTGGCAATTCGTAAGCGAATTTCCCATATAAGTGGAAAATCCTCATGTTGCTCATGGATGTATTGGAAAAGGTTTCCATTTGGTATGAATTCATAAACCAAAATTGGAACTTCGGTCTCCAAACAACAACCCAATAATCTAACCACATTTCTGTGGTTGATTTGTGAAAGAATGACAACCTCATTGATGAATTCTGAAAGTTTTCCTTCATCCACTTTCTTAGACTTCTTTACAGAAACGATTCTTCCATCTGCCAACATGCCTTTATATACAGTACCTTGGCCCCCATAGCCAATAACTCTGTTTATACTAAAATTGTCTGTGGACTTATCTAACTCCTTCGATTTGAACAACTTGATTTTCTCAATGTTAACTTCACCTGATGATAATTCTTGTTGTAACAGTAAACCTCCATTTCGCTTGAAAAACATTTTCTTGCATTTAATGTTTTTCTTTTTCTTCATGACTCTGTATACAAACCATGCACCAATTAGTAGTAACAGGAGTCCAAGACCAATGGAGAGACCTGCATATTACTCAATGAAACGGATCAGTAGTGTGTAATTATGTTTTTAGGGATGCACTGTAACTATACTGTGAACAAGAGAGTTAAGGTATAAAGTATGATCGAATAATTGAAATATAGCAAGGAAAGTTGAGAACAGCTTTCGGCATAACAAAAATTCAATTCAATGAGTACTCTGAAAAGGATTAGGAGCATAACCAAAAGAATAGTTTTGATCGGAGAGGACCGAGGATTCGAAGGCAATTTTTCAAAGAAGCACAAAGCATTACCCTCACCGTCATAGTCACATGTAGCACCAGTTTCTTTTGAGTAGCATCTATGACCCCCAACATAATTCTCACATATAGCACCACTATAATTATATTTAGAAGGATCGGGACTCTTACACGGATTAGGGCCCTTGCATTCATCAATATCTGAAATACATAAAATGAGTATAATGAAGACATTTTTGCATGTTAATTTGCAAGGTTGAATAATAGAAGATGTTTAATTACCTTTGCAAGGTTGGAAAAGATAGGGATTTCCTTCAAAGCCCTTCTGGCAGTAACATTGAAGTATCGTTGACTGATTGTATGTAGAAGAAGTACTACTGCCATTATATCTACTGCAATAGGGTGCTGATTTGTTGCTCCAGCCCTGAAATCTCATAGACAAGAAGATAGCTGGGAATGAGAATTCTTCAACGAATCTGGCATATGATTTGGGTAATGAACTGTTATTTTTTATGATAAATCTCCAATCTAGCACAACAGGAACCTTGTTCATATTCATGACTTCTCTAAAACTTGATATATTACTTTCAAACCATGCTTGCTCAACCAGGAATGCATACTTGTTATTAGAAAAAGACATTTGGTGATCCTCACCACTACTTTCTTCTGATTCAGATTTGAACTCAGTAGTGATCACACTGAGATATGGGGGAAGACTAGTCTGGCAACAGTTAATACCTGTACAGTCATATTCTCCATGAGACACGTTGGCCAGTAGGGTGCTTCTCCCTTACTCTGTTCACAAGTTGACATGCACCCACCAACTATATGCTCATCTTTTGACTTCACCAATGCAAAGAAGTTGCAACTCACTGCAGTGAATCTATTTCTCTGTGAGTATTTGAAAGGACTTCCCGTCAAATTTGGTGCTACTTGGCGAACTTCCTTTCTCTTGTTGAAGAAAATAACAGGGTTGTTAACCCGAAGCGTGCCTCCAATAGAAATGTTCAGCACCTCTAGCCTGGCGAGCTTCAAGAAAGGCTTGTGCGGGATGGTCAAGTCTCGGCAGTCTATTTCAAACCATTTACTCAAGTAACAATCTTTATTTGGTCCAATCCCAAAAGGGTAGGGGATGCTAACATCTCCACAAAGCCTTGTACAGTTAGGCTTTGATATTGGTACTTCTGATGCTGCTGCTGGTGTTATACTTATGCACCATAACAAAAAAATGATCATATGAATGAGAAACTGCATATTGCTCTTTTGCTGTACTCTTGAATTCATGTTCGATCTTCTTGCTTTATATCTGATCTAGTTGTTAATTTACGTAAAAAGTATCTATGGAGCCTTTTTGCTGAGAAGGTTGGCTTGTAATCTCTGATGCTGGATTGGTTTGTTGCCTCCTGGTATGTCATTTTCATTAGCTTCTTGTTGTTCTGGTCATTGGGTTGTTTTGCCTATGTCATAATTTGTTTTTTAGCCTATTGTTTTTCTCGTCTCTTTTTTGGGGGTATGTCCTCTTTCTGATCCGGCAGGGCAGTATTTGCTCTTTTTTGGTAGTCAACTCAATAATAATTCCAGCAACCAGGTTTTAACCCGAAGGGTGCCTTCAGTGGAAGTCATCAGCACCTCTAGATTGGAGTGCCTCAAGAAAGGCTAGCTTGTGAGGGATGGTAGAGTTATGAATACTGGTGTAGATGATGCTGCGGCTGTACTTATGCACCACAAAAACAAAATGAATCAAATGGAATTTGATATTGCTATACAAATCAATTCGTGTTCTGTCTTCTTCTTGATCTAAGTAGTTTACGAAAATAAAAGGAGCTTTTTTTGCTGAGAATGTTTTCCGGGAAAGTCTGTTGCTGGGTTGGTTTGTTGCCTCCTGGTGTTTGTCTTTGTTTTTAGCCTCTTGTATTTCTTGTCATTGGGTTGTTTGGGGTGTGGTGTAACTCATGCCTTGTGGAAAAAAATAATTAAATAGTTGGTTATATTTGAGTAGTACTTATAAACCCCAACAAAATTCTCACATATACTACTTCCATTCGTATGCATCAACATCTGAAATATATATTGGGCAACGGCCTAGAAGCAGCGGCTCAATCCAAAAAAAAAGATTGGGCAAATGTAATGGTGATGTTTTGTACTGTAACTCTTTTACGGTCTTTGTAAATTTTATGTGCACTTTGTACATTAGTGTTAGGGCTTTAACAATTAATTCTATGTGTTCTGGGAATATAGGAAGACAGTTCTAACTTCTAAGGAGGGTTTTTTAACTGTGAATCAATCCATGTGTTTTTATACTAGAACTATTTTACTCTTTTATTTTCATTTTGTATTAGTTGTAACTTGTAGGGTTTTCAACTTTGAATTCCATGCGTAATTATATTGGAATACGAGTTTATTTTTTGGCTTGTTAAATGGTACATTGAAATATCATTTAACAGAGCCGAATTACATTTGCTCAATTCAGATATTGATTTATTTTAGTTTGTGATAAGATTTTTCTTTTTTTGGGGTAGTGCGAGTGCCACATTTCCATTAAAATGTGAGCAGCTTTTTCCACATCAGCCTTGTCAGCGTTGTCCAAAGTGGCACCTAACACACTTTTTGCAAGAAATCCTAATAGACGTGATATTTTGTAGGTTTTCATTAGTTAGTGTAGAATTTTGAAACATTTTTTCTTCGTAAACCACTTTTAAATGCCTCTATAATTCATAAGTACATTTTGTAATTGGGCCTAAAATCTAGTTTTAACATTTTAAAAAATAATAATTTATGTTGACAATCAGTAAAGATTCTGTATGCTTTTTGAAAAGAGGAGATATTCATACTTAACTTTTCTACATTTTCGCTTCTCATATTAGTTTCAATAATTTACTATATATTTTTTAGGTAAATTTTAATTATAAACCTCAATTATATATTTTTTAACTTGGTACTTAATGTTCAAAACTTTCAATAGGATACATTAACTTTAATATTGCGTCAACTAAGTATCTCTGTTACCCTAACCATCAGGAGGGCCATTATCTGATGACCCCTTGGGGTCGAAAACAAGCGTAAAATATAAATAAGTTGAGTCAGATACTCAGATTCATTAGCAGTTGGTTTGGCGAGCTGCAATTATTATGCCTCAGTTTTGTAATTAAATAAACAGAGTAGTACTCTGTTTCAGTTGGGTTCATTGAATGAAACTGAAATGCACATTCAAACACAGCAATAATTCTCTTTAGCTTTCTTCTTATTTAATTGCATCAGTCATGCGTTAATTCTTTCATTGATTATGTGGTTGATTATTCAAATCAACATGAAATGGAGATCCGTAATTGTCTTTCAAGACATGGTGGCGAAGTAGCGAACACATTAAAATATTTCTTGTAATGTATGTATATAAGTATATATACATGTTTCTTTTGGACTATAAAGCTATGTAATATATGTATGCTACTGTAAATAATGAAGGCCACAAAGATAAACAAGAAGAAACTTATATCCAAGTTCATGTGATGCACTCCAAATTGAATATTTTTGTACTTGCATATAAAAATGCTAGAACTATATAAAATAGGGTTAATTACATAAAAATCAATAAAATAATTTCTAATTCCATAATGGTCAATGAATTAAATAATGGACACTGACTAAAATGTAATAAAATAAAAATAAAAAGTAACAACTAGACTTAAAACATAGGTGTATTTACGTTTTTTGCCATTTTGCTTACANTGACATCATCAATGTCTCATAATTATAAAAATTACAAAGAGGTCAATAATAACCACAAGCTGACACATGGCAAAATTAACATAATAAATCACCTAAAATTTGTAAAATAACAACAAATGTTATTTTAAACAA
>QANT01004139.1:0-23386 GCA_003254885.1 Purshia tridentata | reverse complement strand
CGCCTCGCCTCACGCTTTTGCATCTGAAAACACTGATTATAATACACTTTGATCTGTGTATCATTCGAATTATGTAGAAAGAAATTATTGATCTTTAATGAAAAAAAAAATAGGGGATGTACCTGGCACAACTAACTTGTATCATTTCTATTATTGATCGGAAATTTGAATTATATATATACATTTTCAATATAGAGGACTAAACACTATACATTACAAAAATTACTTTAATATTTAAAATTCGAAATTAAGAGTTTCACGGTCACACCATGAAGGTCATTCCTCGGACTAGCCTTCACCTCCTTATTCTTTTTCAGTTTCGTTTAAAGATTTTTCAGAGTTTGGACTTTAGCCTGTTATGAGGGTGAATGTTCTCGATCACTAAAATTACAAGTGAATTTCCTAGGAGTCTTTTTACTTTTATGTGGTGTTGACTGAAAATTCAATTTTATAATTGAGTTAATTTTTTCGTAATTTATGGTGCGCTTTTAGTAGTACTCCAATTAATAATATTGGAGCTAGATCCTGTCTTTTTCTTTTTTTCAGAACTCATTTGTAATCCATGGTGCACTATAAATAATTCTACTTAATTGAATTTTTAATTGTGTAGTGGATGTTTGAGTTTTTTTCTTTTTAAAATAGAGTGATGATAGGTATCTCAAATTTGTATCATAAATAATGTGTTAGTATTTCTACACACTAACATTATGTTTTTGCGGTTATTTGTCATGTCGTGTTTGTGTTGTTTGAAAAATATCTCAACACGAACATGATTTATTAAGTTAAAGGGTGTCAAAATGATAACAGAAACACAACTTGTAAAAATAACACATGATACGATTTTTTTCATCCATTAATAAGACTACTACTCATATCCACATATTGGATGTTGGTTGACTCGTTTCAGCTTGTAAGTCATATTCATTTTATGCCTAAGCACTTGTTTCACGAGTAATGATACATAATTTTAAATTCAAAAAAATACAAATCTGGACGCTAACATTATATTATTATTCAGAATATAAAGTTATTAGTTGAGCAGATGATTAAGAGTTTCTCCTCTTAAGCATGATACAAAATAAATAAAGAACGGTTGGATCTTATTTAAATATATTAAATGGTTGAATTTTGAATTTTGAAGAAATGACAAAAGAGTAATGCAAAACAAAAACAAAATAACAGACGAAGAGAAAAAACAAAACAAAAAAGAGAATCCAGATTGAAGCCCAAAAACGAAAAATCACAGAGAGAGAATTCAAAATGAAAAGCTATAGTTTATGGTGTGGCCGTAGCCAATATCCAGTCCAGATTAATTACGTGATATGAAGCCCAAACGACCTGCTATATGACGTCGTATACTGCCCCAATTTCTGTTAGTCGCATGGCAAGGCTTGATTTCGGCTATGGAGGTACAAAACCTTAACAATTTCAATGATGAAACCTTCTCTTTAACTTGTACTGGCAAATTAAATACACAGGTAAACATAATATGACTGGATTTAAATTATTAAAAATTCCCAAAATTCCCTAGTATATGTTGATGCTATTAGTTAATTATTATCACATTAGGGGTGTTGATACAATTATCCGTATAATGAATCTTTTTCAGATTTATGGTTGTATGTTTCTTTGAATACTACTTGAACCTTTAATTCATATACTAGTAGTACATGGTCTGCCATTATTTCATTGGAAGTATAATTATAGCCCAATGGGTTCAACTGCTTGAGGTTATAAGAAAATTCTTGAAGCCAGAACTCAATTTACTCAAATGTCAACCAAGACAAAGATCACTCTATAAAAACTGACTTTTTCCTGCTTCTGATTATTAAAATGGCTCCCTTTTAGTTTTAGATAGAGAAACTAAACTACTCACAGTAGAAACAAATTTCTATTGATTGCTAAGCTAGCTGAAGCCTGAAGTAATTAACTTCCTATCTATTTGAAACTTGTTTTGGCATTAGATGAAGAAGTGTATAGCAATGAGGATGCAGAGAAACTTGTGCTGTTACTTAGAGGGTATGAATGTTGTTGCTGCACCATAGCTGCTGCTGCTGATGATGTTCCTCCACTGGAACTGATATTTTCTTGTCCATGATCACCATTTGCACAAGACCCATTAAGAAGCATGTTGGCCTTCATGCACTCCTCTCTCTCCTGCCTTATCTCCTTCAGCATTGCTGCTACATCTTTCATGGTTGGTCTGTCATCTGGTGTTGGGTTTACACACAGCAAAGCCACACCTAAAGTCTGCAGCATTTCCTCAATTTCGGATTCTGGTCGGGCACGTAAATTTGGGTCCAGCACTTCAACTCCCCCTCTTCTCTGCCTCACCCAATCTACAATGTGCAGCCCATCTGGTATGGTCGGATCAATTGGTTGTTTCCCTGTTAGAACTTCTAACACAACCACACCATAGCTATACACGTCACTTTTCTCTGTTATCTTCATCATGTATCCATATTCTGCAAATCACAGCCAATAAAATGTTGCTGATTTGAGGCATTGAGCTAGATATGCAACACATAAATTTAAGCTAGAACTTAATAATTTAGTTATGCAGTTCATGACCATATTGTTATCATGATGAAATTGAGAATGAGAATTTTCGATTCAGGTTTTGAATAGTCAGGAAATAGTGAAGAATTTGTACTAAATAATTACCTGGAGCAATGTAGCCATAAGAGCCAGCAACTGTGTTGGAAGACCGAGCAAAGTCTCCTTCATCAACAAGCTTGGCAAGTCCAAAATCAGCAATGCAGGGTTCAAATTCTGGACCAATGAGAATGTTGTTGGCCTTAATGTCCCTGTGAACAATTGGAGGAACGCAGTCATGGTGCAAATAGGCCAAACCTTGTGCTGCCCCAAGTACTATTCGATATCTCAGGTCCCATTCCAAGCAGTTACCACTTCTTTCATGAAGTAGACCACCCAAGCTCCCATTTGGCATGTACTCATACATAAGCAATCTTGTTCTTCGATTCCAACAGCAACCCAAGAACCTAACAATGTTCTTGTGACGAATGGAGCCAAGGGTCTTTACCTCAGCCGAAAAGGAATCACGAACTCCTGAATTGATTCCAAACCTGTCCTTTTGACAATCATATCTGACAGCAATTGCTGCTGGCCACAGCTTCTTTACTGCAATGTCTTCGTTTTCCATTGCTGCCCGGTAAACAACTCCTGAACATCCCTTTCCTATTACATTGGTTTCCACCAGGCATTTTAGGACTTGATCAACAGAGAAATTTACCTTCTGGAATGGAGTAAATTGCCAAGGCCATGAGTCCCCACCCATCTCAGAATCGGTTTCCTCTCCATTTTTCATTTTTCGTGTTCGAAACACTGCAAGTGCCCCAAAAATGGCCAAGGCAATGGTCAAGCCAGTTAACAACCCAATGGCCAACTTAAGACTCCATGACCTCCTGAAACTGCTACTATTTTGCATGCCCATCATTGTACCATTGCTGACGAAACATAATTCATGACCTCTAGAGCACAACCCTTTGTTTCCTGCTAGGTCTGTCACTGACAACTGCCGGAACAGCTTGTTGTCAGGAAGATAGCCAGTGAAATTGTTGTATGAGATGTTCAAAGAAACAAGATTATCAAGCCCGGACAGTGCCAACAATTCACCTTCAAGCTTGTTGTGTGAAAGGTCTAGAATGGATAGCTTATTAAGAGCAGAAATCTGTGGTGGGATTACCCCAGATAAAGCATTGAAACTAAGATTCAAAGCAATGTCAAGAGCTTCAATTTCGAACAGTTCCTCTGGGATTGTGCCAGTGAGCTTGTTGCTGCTAAGATCAAGAAGTTGAAGGCTTGAACAGTGACCAAGTGAAGAGGGGATTGATCCAGAGAGGGAGTTTCTGCTGAGGATGAGCCTGTTAAGTGAAGCAAGTTTCTCATAACTCTCAGGAACCTGACCCACAAATTGATTGACAGACACATCCAGTACCTCAAGCCTAGTGAGAGAGGAAAAAGTGTTAGGCAGAGTACCTCCAAGGGTGTTTTTACTTAAGTTCAGTAGCTGTAGTGCACTGCATTTCCCAATTTCATCTGGCACTGAACCAGCAAGACGGTTTTCAGACAGGTCAAGGAAAGTCAGGTGGTCAAGGAACCCGATTTCTTTTGGGATCTCTCCACTGATTCTGTTATTTACAAGGCGGAGCCGGATAAGGGAAGTACAGTTTCCAATCACCGGAGGTATAGTACCCGAAATGTCATTAGAAATTAAGAGAAGCTTGGTTAAATTCTTCAGCTGAAATAGGCCAGAAGGTAAGCTACTAGTGAGAGCATTGTGGGACAGATCAAGAGCTTGAAGGCTCTTACAACCAGCCAATTCGGATGGTATGCTACCTTCAAGTTTGTTCTGCCAAGCAAAAAAGACTGTTAGCTCTGTCAGCATTCCCAACTCAATTGGGATTAAGCCTGATATCTGATTAGTATCAAGTTGTAGCTGTACGAGTTTGGTAGCATTGGAAAGAACTGATGGGATTGAACCAGAGATATTGTTGTTGCTAAGCATAAGCTCTTCAAGGTTTGAGAGGTTTCCAAAAGACTGAGGTATGCTTCCAGAGACAGAATTTAGAGAGAGATCAATAGTCTTCAAGCTTCTGCAGTTCCCAATTTCCTCAGGAATAGTCCCATCAAGATTGTTTTGCCACAGTAACATCTTTTCCAGCTTCTGAAGCTTACCTAACTCTGGTGGTAGTGAGCCAGAGAGGTCATTCTCGTACAAAAACAAGTTGACAAGCTCCGAACAGTTGCCAATATCTGGAGGAATCTCACCAGATAACATAGTAGTATAAACAGACAGAGTCTGAAGCATGCTTAACTTACCCAATGATGAAGGTATGGAACCAGAAACTTTAGTATCAGCCAGACCCAGTACCTGCAGATTCTTGCAGTCTCCGAGCTCATCTGGGATTGTTCCTGAAATGTCTTTGTTCCCTCCGGCACGAATAACTTCCAAGTTTGGTAGTTTGCCAAGTTCAGCAGGAAGATATCCACTTAGATAGTTGTCAAATACAAAGAAATTCTTCAGGTTGATGCAATCACCAATCTCTTTTGGTATCTGCCCAGTGAGCTGGTTAGAGTTCAATATCAGGTCCTGAAGATTTTTGAGCCTTCCAATACTAGAAGGAAGACTACCCACAAGACTGTTTGAGCTAACATCAAGCACAGTAAGTGCATTGCAATCGCCAATGTCAGGTGAGAGTGTCCCAGTAAGGTTAGCACCAGAAATGATGAACTTTTGGAGGAAGGCAAGGGAGGACAGATTGGAAGGAAAGGGAAGGGCTAGCTCAGAAGATTCGATGGTGATTTCAGTTACAAAGTTTTGGGGAGAACAAGTAATGTAGGACCAGTTACAAGGGTTGGGGTCTGAAGGGTTCCAGTTTGAGAAATCTGATAAAGAAGTTGAGGGTGAGGGAGAGCTGTGAAGCCATGAATGTAGTGTAATAACCTCAAGATTTGCAGCATAAACATCTCGTGTTAAAACTGTGAAGAGGAAGAAGAGCAAGATGAGAAGAGAGTGGTGGTGGTGAATGGCGAAAGATTGCCTCGGCATTTGGTGGTGGTTGTAGGTGTTACAGGACCTCAGCATTGGCATTGGCATTGGCAAATTTGCCTCAAAACCTTAACCACTCTTCTTGGTTTTGCATTGGGTCTCTCTCTTTCTGTTGATTCTTTTTCTTGAACTCTACTACTTTTGCTACTGCAATTAGTCTATATTACTATTTACTATTATAAATACTTTGCAGGCAAGCAAGAAAGGGAAAGAGTGGGATATATATTAGATTAAAGATTTGAGAGGCACACCACCTCCACCACCTTCACCTCGGGGTTCTGTACTTTGCCACATATTTTAGTCCAACTGAATTGAATAGGCCTCTTTGTTAGATTACTCATTAGCAGATACAATACCACCATGTGTTCTTGCATTGTTTTCCTCAACATAGTCAGTGATATGGGCTGTTTTAATTTTGATAGAAGAGCCACTCTTATGAAGGCCACTCTCATGACATTATCTTTGATTCTTTTGCTTTTTTGACTAGAGATTGGATTCAAAATTTCATTGTAGCTGTTGCTCTATAGATTGTTGAGGAAGGTGCAATACTTAAAAGAGTGTTAGAACTTAAGATGAGCAGACACATTGTTAATGTCTGTGGACTGTCTCTTCATGTCAATTCTGTCTCTCTCTCTCTCTCTCTAGCCATTAGGATTCCCTTCCCAAACAGGCAGTAATGGCCAGAATTATTATATAACACCAAGTAATTCATGTAACACAGTTAACAAGATAGGCATCATTTACTCTGTAGGACAAATTCATCTCTGAATGCAAGGCAATATTACACTCTTCTTTTGGTTTTCTGAGCAGGCTTATTGATTATTACACTTAATTAAAAAATTAAGAAATCCATTTAATGAGAAACCCACCAAAAAAAAAAGCCAATTTTTAAGTTGATCCTCTCAGTTTGCCCTTGCAAATAAAATTTTTGGTGGGTCACCACTCACAAGTGGTAATATAATTGATCTATTTATGCTAGAGATAAATGAAAATGAAATAGGCAATTAACCATTAACCTGAGGTTTTTTAATTTTTTAATGATGTCAGCCAAGTCAATTTAAAAAATTACCATAAAACAGGAAGAAAAAATATAGCAAAGGCCAGAGAGCATAGTTGGGCAGAGCCCAAAGTTCCAAGACATGACTTTGGGAACCTCCCACAGGGGAATCTATCCACGTTTTAGCTTTGACAAAACCTCCCCTTCCCTTATCTTTTTTTATTTGCCATCCTCTTGGTCTTGGATCTAATAGATTTTTACCGTCAAAAGCCCTAGTCTTAGTAGTCTATGCTATACCTTAATTAATTGGCTAGGAATGAATTGTATGTCATCAACGACCATGTGCTTTTGATAAAGCTGTGCTATGATTCAAGTCCACAGCCGCTTTTGTCAAACACTCAATTTTCCTTCGGCGAAGAGGGTCTTCAATTCAATTATAATCAACTACAAATTGATTAATCAAACAAAGGACAGGAACCTGGGCTTCCAAGAACAAAGACACCAGAACAAGGCCCAACTTTTAAAATGAAAAAAGTTATATAATTCAAGCGAACATCCAATCACTCACTAAAACCCATACTATTTTCGAAATGCCACATTCACTTGCCACGGGTGGGTCACCACACTTAACTACATTATAAATTTATAATCACTGATTACCAAGAAAGATAAGTGGTTGCATTTGTAAATGCATCAATCGAGGTATTGTAAGATATAGGACCAGTCCATCTTAATTAGTAGAATACACACTGATATTAGATTTTATAAGATGAATCACAACATCATTAGGTTAGTAAATTAATAGCATGTTCCAATTTTGAGTCTTGTGTGCCAAGAAAGAGAAATCAAAAACAAAAGGAAAGTTCTCAGAAATCTACAAGTTACCCTAACTGACTATAAATTAAACAGAACTTATCAAGATTCAGATATAAAAATATTTAGGAAATCTTTTGAGAAGGGAACTCGATCTGCTTACTTGGAGGAAAAAAAAGGTGTTGAGAAAGTAATTACTGATCCTTAAAATCTCTACTGAAACCCAAGTTCCAATGGGAAAGCTAGGCCGACTCGGACACAGGTATATAAAGGTGACTCTTAAACTCAGAAGACACAAGCATTCATAAAATTATTTGGTGGATAGAAAAAAAGGTTCCTGCTGCGAAGTTCATAAAATTACTCATTCAAGGACATGAGGCAGGTACTTACCTCTCCATCCCTCCTCCATCCATTATTACACAGATAACATCTTAATTTGATGTATCGTATATCTGCATGATGTTTGCATTGAATCACGTATTTATGTGTTCTGAACGTTCATGTTAACGTAATTATGCAATTTTATTGATCCAAAAATAAAAATAAATTCAATTTATTTATAGATAAACTGTTACGAGTATTTTTAGTTAGTTTTCATCAGTTGTAATCTTAAATTAATTAATAAGCTACCTTTATTTTTCCTGCAGAATCGAAAGGTGCATGCGTGTAGTTGTTGTTTTAGAATTAAGGTTTGTGGGAAGATATTTCTCTCCAAAGTTGGCTCTTTTTTTTTTAAATTTTGTTTCTATGAAGTTGGAACTTTAATTTTATTTGCATGCAGGGAAGAGAAGATGATCAATATGTGAACCTTAGCGATGGCCAAAAACTTTGTTCAGATTGCTATTCTTCTATTGCTATCACCGATATAAATAAATGCAACCCTCTTATTAAAAAAGTGCGTGAATTTTATAAAATGTTAAGATTTAAAGTAAATGAAGACATTCCTATCTTATTGGTCGACGAAAAAGAGATGAATAGAGGGTGTGTTAAATCTAAAAAAGTAAGTAGTTAAAAATTTCATATAAATTCCAACCAATTTTTCATATATATATATATATATATAATTAACTTACTTGGTTTTCATTTCATTAAAAAAATTTAATTGCATCTTTTTCAATTTATTGCAAGGGTAATTATGTCACACATGGTAAAACCCTACTTGGACGTGGTACCCGCGATGTCACAAGGGTAAGAGTTTCGTTAGTGATTAATTTAGTTTCTTTTTTACCAAAGTATTTAAACATATTTATTTATTTATTTGATTTTTGAGAACTTTGTAAGTGATATGTTTCTTATATATATATATATACACACTAATATATCTGCTATAAAACCTTTTTTGTTTGGTTTGTAACAGATTGAAAAATGTACAAAAAATGGAGAAAATATTGAGATGGAGAGGTCAACAATAGCAACTTCTGGCATAACAATTTTGCTTTTATTTGGACTATCGGAGTATATATCTTACCAAAAAATAACTTATATTATAGTTTATACTTATATCAATCTACTTATATTATTAATTCCTCATTACATTAAATAATTCTCTGAATCATTTGCATATATAGTTTATAAAGTTCCCTTCTTTTATTATAATTATTTGAGATAGGAATCTTAATTTCTCTTTTTACTTCCTATTAGCCTGTAGGCCAACAATAACCATATTCATTTAATTCGTAGCTTATATATTTCTTATCTGGATACATTACAGTGTGTTTATGGGTGGAGTGTTGGCACATGAGATGATGCATGCATATTTAGCAGAAATTAAAGGTTTGAATTATCTAGATTTAGCTAGCTAGCTAATAATAAAAATATGTTTTAATTTTTTTAATATTTTGTCCTATTTAATTGGTGCATTTTGTATGTGTAATATATAGGATGTCGAACAATGACAAAAAGGGTTGAAGAAGGTATTTGCGAAGTAATGAGGTATAAGTGGATGAAATGGTTTTGTTCTAAAATTGGTGATCACTCTTCATTCATTGATCGAGTTAGAAAAGGACTTAAAAACTATTACGTAGAATGGATGGAAACAAGTAAAGACAAAATTTATGGTCAAGGATTCAAAGAGGTTAAGCAGGCTATTGATCAATTGAACCTCAAAGATATACTCTATCATATTGTTTCAAAAGGAAGACTCCCTCCGAATTTGAATCCAAAACCAAACCAAAATCGACCCAAAGCCAAAGGAAATGCAAAGCGTGGCAGGTTGGAAAGAGACCGAAGACGTCGTAGGCGGCCAATAGACCGAATAGGCCATAGGCGGAGTATTTAATTTATTTTTAATTTTCATTTTAATTTTGTATCTCTTTTTAAAAAATTTGGTATTTTCTTCAGTTTAATTATGTTCAAAAGCTATTATATATTACTTATTGAGCACCACATAAGTGTTATGCATGTGGTTAATTGGCATTTGAATTGGAGTATCGATTATAGCATTTTGAAATTGGGATACCAAGTTTAAAATCAATCCAAACATATGATAATAAAATGTAATTTACTCTTAAATAAATAATCTCCGATTGCAGAGGAGTTTTAGTTAACTGGGCTGGACCCAAGCCCAATTCCTAAACCTAATTTAGAACCAGCAACAATAAGTATCTGCCTTCCTGTGGGCCCAGACCAGCTAAGTCTTCCATTAACGCAATAAGAAATTGGATTTTTCAAAAATTCAGTCTAAAATAGTATATATTTTTTTAATATTTTTGAAGAAAGAAGAAAGATAGTAAATTTAGCAATGGCTGGTGGTTGTTCAGGTATGTTGCAGCATAGCCTATGCGGCATAACCTCATACTCTGCTCCAAAATGTAACAAGAATCAAACCCTAGCTTTCACCCACTCCCAGTTATGTTCCTATGAATCCTTTTCAGAGTTGAAGAGGCAGTGTTTGCTCTCACCTCTCAGAATTAAGAGCCTGAGGACCAAAAATTCTCGTTCCATTCCTGTAGTATTCGCTGCACAGTCCAACTTCTTCAAAGGTTAGCTGCACTTCCTCTCTGTATTTTTTTATATTTTATTTCTGAATCCGGTTCAATGGTAGTGGTGAGTATGGAGGTACTGGGCATTTCAGTATAAATCATGTTGATTTCCCATTAAATTATGGCATTTTGTAGAATTGAAATTTTGCATATTCCATTCATTGTTGTGGGAAAAACTTTAAACCTCTGATTATTATTGGTTAGTGAAAATGAAATTGTAATGAATGGCCAAAAAATAGAAGAAAATTTTAATGATTTCTATAAGAGAGGATAGCAGAGGCTCTTTCAGAAGTAGTGAAGCTGTCATGCAAGATGAAACCATTTACAAATACTTGACCTTTACTTGGCCCGTTAATCTTAAGTGAAAGAACTGGATAATCATCCATAATTCATAAGAAGTTAATATTTGGTGGGTGAAACAGCAACTGATGTTCATGTCATGTCATGTGCAGCAAGTGTGATTTTCTCATGTTGTTTTACACTTGTTGTTTGGTTTGCATGTGGATTTGGATCCCCCCTTGATGGGTTTTAATTTTTCGTCGAACACTTCTTTGAGGATACACTTCCAATTGAATGAAAAGTGGCCAAAGAAGGCTTTTTCTATTACCACCTTTTTATGCTGGCTGATTTTGAGTGTGAACTTTGAATTGTTAGGATACGATTTTTTGTTTCTAGTTGAGTCTTTGCGTCTTTGACTTATATAATCATCTGGACAACATTGGTTTGTTCTTTAAATCATTGTTTACATCAAATTTAGGATTTGCTAGCCATCTGCATCAAATGAATTACTTTTGCTTCTGTCCTGCTCATTCAAAGAGAGATAATAGCTACAGTTCAGTTTTATGCTTACAATTGTTTTAACTACCAGTTTGAATTATGTGAAATAGTTGTACAAACAGCATGGAAGGTTGGGAGAGATGGAATTGAGGCAGGGACAAATCTTGTTCCCGTAAGTTCTTTTGAGTCTACCGTTTCAAGTGTTTTTCTTGCTTCAGTAAAAATCAGAAGTTTGTTATATTTTGTTTACATTTTTCTTTTGGGTGCTAGGATTCCATACCGAGACCAATTGCAAGGGTTTCTGTGACAGTAGTTGCATTGACTGTTGCACTCTTTGTACTCAAATCCTTCTTGTCTACCGTTTTCTTTGCACTGGTATGTTGTCTATCTCTTTCCTCCGATTGATGTTTTCTTTTGGACTTTACTGTTGCTGTGATGTCTATGAAGTATGTTTGTGATATCGTTTTGGTGATTGGATTTGAAAGTAGTTCTTTTGCCACATAACCATAAGGAAATGAGATAATTATGTAGGAAAGTACTTTTCTCTTGTTAGGCCTCATACATGTCAGATTATTTGGAAAGACAGCACTACATTTCTATAGATGATCATTATTTATGAAGTACGTATGCGATGGTATATTGTAATGAATTAAGCATCGTATGATAACAGGCTACAATGGGACTTGTATACTTCATATTCATAGCTTTGAATAAGGATGAAGGGCCAAGGGGTGGTGGAGGCACATCCTCGACACCAAAGGAGGAAGGGGTGGATGACTCTCTAGAAGAAGCTAGAAGAATCATGGAGAAGTACAAGTAACAGCCACATGGATAGCCTCATTCACTCAATTTACAGTGTTGTGGTCAGTCACATAGAAGTTGGAACAAGTATCAATTCACTTCTCAGCATAAATTCCTATGGTTTGCTGAGTTAAGCTTTTACGAAATGGTCCATAGAACTTCACTATGAGATTACATTTTAAAATGTGGGTTGTAATCTTCCAAATTGCATGGAGAAGTTATTATAGATTGAATGATCTGCTTTTTGTACAAAAATTTGCACTCAAGCTAGGAATAGAGGAATACGATATGTTTGCATATACTTCACAGCTTTTTAAAAGGTTTTTATCCCAATAATCCTTGATCTTCAGCAGCCTAAAGAAACATATAAAGCTGCGGCAAAGGAAATAAAATTAGAATAAAGGAAAAGGATTGGGATACGGACTTAAAGGAGTTAAGCCCATAATTCATTTAGATATAGGCTGACTTAAGTAGTTAAGCTCATAATACATATTAATTAAATAGCTAGCATTAGCCGATGAATATCGAGCCTATTTTAACTTGGATTCTCTATTTCTTCGTTTTTGTTTGTTTCAATCCTAATCCTAACACATAATATTAGTCCATTGTAAGTAAATAATATAACAGACACCATGGACAACTTATTATATAGATAAAACCAGGTTATTATTTGTAGTGGATATTTGTTAAATCACAGTGCTCTAGGATTTTCTTATATATATACTTTCACGTTGTTACGGGCTGATCACTCTTTGCTCGCATACACTTTTCTGACTTCTCAACACACACAAACTGTACTTGCGCTCTGTTCTTAAAATAAAATGCAGAAGAAAAGCGTTATAATTACATAATGAACCCAAGTTGACTTTGAATAGAGGTTAAGCACTTCCATGTCGGGTTACACAGAAAAGATTGCTGAAGCAGTGTAAAACTGAACACTTTATTGAATACTTAAGTTGTCAAGCAAAGAAAATAATTGCGGTTTCATTGTGTACTGCAGAGTTCAAGCAGACGAGTTATCTGCTATAAATTCCTACTCATCCATGCTAATGATACACCGCAAGCCTTCCCCATTCAACATGTAGTCAAAGGCTTTATTGATCTCTGAGAATGGAACCTGATGAGTTATAAACTTCTCCACATCCAATTTCTGCTCCAAAGTGAAAAGGGAAATGTTCCATTCATTAGAATCCATGAAAAACAATATAACTCCTGAAAAGTTTAATAACTAATTTCAGAAGAATTGATGTTACCTTGCTCATGTACATGTCCACAACAGAGGGAAGGTCAGTCCGGGGTTTGTAGTTCCCAAAAAAAGTTCCTTTAAGCGTCCTTTCGTTAAGCAGATTGATGGGTTTGGTCATGAAGACTGCTTCCTTGTTTGGCACTCCAACAAGCACAGCCACACCCCATCCCTGTGATACCAAAAGGTGCAGCACAGTGCAGATATACAAACACTAAAGATGAACTATAACACAGATCTTCAACATTAAACCAGAGACCAGCCTGACATTGACTCGCTTAACACGATTAATTATATACCAATTCAATCTAATTGAAGTTGAGTCTTTCAATCCACACAAGTCTCAATCCTAACCAAAAACACAATGATACACATTGTTATCATATATAAAACCAACCCAAATGTCAAACAGACCCAACTCTATTTAACTCTATCTCCAGTATTGACAATGAAAAATGTAACCGCTGTTAATCCAGAAAACAGACATCATGAACACATTCAAAAGCAGAGATCATGGCATTAACGTTGCCGGTGCACTCTATACTCCTGTCAACTCCACCATTTGTCATCTCAGCAATAACCTGTTGATTTCAAGTACCAATTTAGGAGGTGGGATATAACTAACCCTGTAAGAAGATTTATGCAGCAGCATGAAATAGGAATAGAGAACAATTTTTCACCTCCTGCACTGGTATGTCATGGTCCTTTGGATTCACAAACTCATTTACTCCAAATTTCTTGGCTAAAACCAGGAAGACAAAGTGTTAAGGAGGACTTTATACCATGGAAAATGAGAATTTAATGAACAAGAATGACAAATACCTTCCTCAATCCTCCTTGGATTCAAGTCAATCCCAATAATCCTCGATGCCCCAGCAATTCTTGCACCTTCAGCAGCCTAAAGAAACATATAAAAATACGGCAAAGGAACAAAATGTGAACTATTATAGTTAAGGATAGGGATCAACAAAGTTTGTCCAAAACTCACAGCCAGGCCAACAGCCCCAAGTCCAAAGACAGCAACTGAGGATCCCTTCTTTGGTTTTGCTACATTCAGAGCTGCACCCAATCCTGAAATTTAAAAATATTTAGTACTACACAAACCATGAAATATAGAATATCAGCTTTGAATACATACACAATAGCCATAATGCTTTGAGTGGAACACAGAACCTGTTGAGATGCCACAGCTGAGGATGCAGACTTTATCCAAAGGTGCCAAGGGATTGATCTTGGCAACGCAGCCACTGTGAACAACAGTATATTCACTGAAGGTGGATCCGCCAACAAAGTGATTAATAGGAGTCCCATTCTTAGAAAACCTTGATTTCCCATCACTAAGCATGACACCTCTATCTGTATTAATTCTCAGCAGGTCACACATATTGCTTTCCTCAGACTTGCAATGCGGACAGTCCCCACATTCCCCAGTGAAAACCGGAAGCACATGATCCCCAACCTGGAGTTCTGCAACCCCTTCCCCAATACTCTCAACAATTCTGTTGGAAGATAAGCATTTGGATACATAGTTTGAACCAAGGGGGAAAATGAAAGAAGAGAAAAAGAATCAAGACTAGAAAGCAATTAAAAACCTCCTGAAAAACATTCCATTCCAGTGTCAGAACATTAAGATGAACATAAAATCAACAACGTACCCTGATGCTTCATGGCCGAATATGCGGGGAAAGAGTGGTGTGTGGCCCTAAGGCCCAAGAGAAAAAGATATCACAAATAAGTAAATAAATTAAAATAGTAATGTTATTGTGTCAGAGGTACCAAAATGTGAAGGAATTAAGAAACACCACTTAGTTTTCTTGAGTTAGAGGACCATTGCATTTGTTGGTAAAATTATTCACAATTTCACATGTGCTACAGAACTCTTATTGATAAAGTTCACATGTGCTACAGGAATAATGATCCTGTAACTTTCCTATTACGGCGTCCACAAATTAATTTCAATTTCACAGCCAAATTTATTCACTGTCGAACTGGAAAATGACTAAATTGTTTGGATCACACTGACCTTGGCTTCCCAGTAGTAGACATCAGTATGACAAAGTGAAGTATATTTGATGTTGATCCTCACTTCCATGGCCTGAGGTGGAGCAACCTCCACTCTCTCTATCACCAATGGCTTCCCTGCTTCCCACGCAACCGCCGCTGCAAACCAACAACATAAAAATCCCATACTGGTTACAGAATCATAAATTTCAATTTTACCATGCACCCACTTCAAGAGTAAAACCAAGAAGATCATCAATAAACTGAAAAAGGCATCAAAATAAGAAATTTTTCATTGTTACCTCTGCAGGGAATAACATGGCCAGCAGTAGTCGACATGCTGTAGACTCTCAGAGTGCGATGAAGGTAAATTTGGGTTTCTTAAGAGTTTTGAGAATGATCACTGTATTTGTATTATTGTATACTAAACCACATAAGGTGTAGGTGTAAGTTCTAAATCCCCTATGCATCTGTATATACGTGTAATGAGTGCACAGGATAGAGTGGTTTTGTACTCACAACCACATATATAGGCGTAGGTGTCGCGTTAACTGTAGTGTAGGTACATGTATAAGTCTAATCCTCTTAAAAAGAAGAATGGGCTTTTCTTTTTTGGCTAGGATAAGGAAAATACAAACATGAACAAGGCAACCCCAGATTGCTAAATATCATCAACTAAATGACCCTTATTCGCCACCCATTCGCTTCACAATACGCCTATTTTGACCGAGTCCAATTTAGGTAGCAACTGTCTGTACGCCCCTTTGGACATTCTTCTTTAAGCAATAAGCAGAGTCCTAAAAAATTTAAGATTTTCAATCAAGAAATCCATAAAATGGAAGTAAAATCTTAACTGGGATGACTTGGCAAGCAAACTCTTTCATTCACCAAATTTGAGTTGAGAGTGAGAGCAGCTCCAAGCCACAAACTCTCATTCACCAAACGTTTCCAACCCATGAACTCCACCATCTACAAGCCCACAACTCCACCACCCTCTCACCCATCCTCACTCTTTCCACAACTCACAGCATGCAAAACCATGAGAGACTTGCAACAAGTCCACGCCCACTTCATCAAAATCCGCCAAATCCACGACCCTCTTGCCGCCGCCGAAATACTCCGATTTTACGCCCTTTCGACTCACCGGAATGTCGGGTGCGCGCGTTCCCTTTTTTACCAAATGGAAAAACCCAATTGCTTTTCTTGGAACACCATCATCAGGGCTCTTTCTGAGAGCTCTGTTAGTGAGCACCACCCACTCGAGGCCCTGTTTCTGTTTTGTCGAATGGTGTGTGATGATTTTGTTGGACCCAATAGGTTCACCTTCCCTTCTGTGCTGAAAGCCTGTGCTAGAATGGGGAATGTTGAAGTGGGCAAGTGTGTTCATGGGATGGTTGTGAAGTTTGGATTGAGTAGTGATACGTTTGTTGTAAGCAATCTTGTAAGGATGTATGTTATGTGTGGAGATATGGAGGATGCACGTTTATTGTTTTCTAGGAGGGTTGATGATTGTGATGATGTGAATGAGAGGAAGCAAGAGGGTAATGTGGTTTTGTGGAATGTGATAGTTGATGGGTATGTGAGACTTGGGGATTTTAGAGCTGCTAGGGTGTTGTTTGAGAAAATGCCTCAAAGAAGTGTTGTGTCATGGAATGTGATGATATCTGGGTATGCACAAAATGAGTTTTTTAAGGAGGCCATAGAAATGTTCCGTGACATGCAGATTGGGGATGTACGCCCAAATTATGTGACTTTGGTTAGTGTCTTGCCTGCGATTTCCCGGCTTGGTGCTCTTGAATTAGGGAAATGGGTACATTTATATGCCAAGAAGAATGAGATTCGGATTGATGATGTGCTTGGTTCTGCTTTGGTTGATATGTATTCTAAGTGTGGGAGCATTGATAAGGCACTTCTAGTTTTTGAGCAACTGCCTAAAAGGAATGTGATTACTTGGAATGCCATAATTAGTGGGCTTGCTATGCATGGAAGAGTGAAAGATGCAATACATTATTTTTGGAAGATGGAACAAGTTGGTGTAGTGCCTAGTGATATAACATATATTGGTATTTTGAGTGCTTGTAGCCATGCAGGTCTGGTGGAACAGGGTAGATCATTCTTCAAGCACATGGTTAATGTAATTGGCTTAGAACCTAGAATTGAACATTATGGGTGCATGGTTGATTTATTAGGTCGTGCTGGACTGTTAGAAGAAGCTGAAGAGCTTATACTAAATATGCCAATTCAGCCTGATGATGTTACATGGAAGGCATTGCTTGGTGCTTGCAAGGCAAAAGGAAACATTGAGATGGGTAAGCGCATGGCAGAGAGTTTGATGGACTTGGCTCCTCATGATAGTGCACCCTATGTTGCTCTCTCAAACATGCATGCCTCTTTAGGAAATTGGAAGGCAGTTGCAGAGGTGAGACTGAAGATGAAAGATATGGACATTAGGAAAGACCCAGGAGGTAGTTGGATTGAGCTCGATGGAATGGTTCATGAGTTTTTGGTTGAAGATGAATCACATCCTAGAGCCACGGAAATTCATTTAATGTTAGACGAAATTTGCAACCAGTTAAGGTTAGAAGGATATAGGCCTAACACTACACAAGTGTTGCTCAACATGGATGAAGAAGAAAAACAAAGTGCTTTACACTATCACAGTGAGAAGATTGCAATTGCCTTTGGCTTAATCAGTACAGCCCCTCAAACACCACTTCGAATTGTTAAGAACCTACGCATATGTGAAGATTGTCACTCTTCTATAAAGTTGATATCAAAAATTTACAAACGCAAGATTGTTGTCCGGGACCGTAAGCGCTTCCACCACTTCGAGCATGGATTATGCTCTTGCATGGACTACTGGTAGTCTAGTAAGGTCTCAAATGTAATTTGCAGATTATGTGCTATTGTCAAAGAACATTACATAATCAATTCAACTGTATCAAGATTCTTTTCCTAATATACAATTGTATACTTTATGGGATAGTGTTGTTTTAGCTTTGGCATTCATATTATCCTAACATATAATGACATCAATTTTTCTGAAAATGGAGCATGCGTACTAATTGCCATGTTTCCTGTTGTTGTGAGAGTGAGTGAACCTTTGTCACTTTGTTCATAACTAGACACATTTCATTCACATTAAGGTGTACGTTACAATCCCAAATCGCATGCAACGGTTGACCAAAACGGCTTTTAGTGTTGACTTCAAGTCAAAAGCAAAAACTATTAAAAAAGAATGATTAAGCAATTCGATTCATCATTTGTTTATGGTGATAATTTGAATTTGTTTATGGAATAGTCATACAAAATCTGCTGTCAACGTTTAAAATTTAAATTGGATGAATGATCTCTGTATTTGCTTCATTGCATTATTAGGGGAAAACCAAAAGAAGCAATCAGTATGTCTCCACCATGCTGAAAAAGTAGACTAGGAAAATAACAAAATCCCCTCTGGTAATTCAAGTTTCATTAGTTGGTTACCACAATACATTCAATAAACTTAATTTTATTCAAAAACCAGCCCGAGAGAGAGAGAGAGAGAGAGAGAGAGAGAGAGATGGACGATGAGAATCATGCAAGGAAGGGAATGATTAATTTGCTATAGACTAGCATGAGTTTGAACAGAACTGCAATGAAATGTTATGCCCCTAACTATATGTCATTTGATGAAACTATTTTCCACCACTTTTTTTATTATCCTCCTCTGTATTTTCGAATGTCCTCAATCAAACATGTTGGAAACACTCGCTGCTTATTAATAGTCACAGATGTCGGTGAAGCCTTCGCTCTTAACAAGTTACCATTCAATCTAAAATGATATAAAAGAAAAAAGGAAAGAATATGATTCTTTGTTAATGGAACTCTTAAGCTAGTAGTAGTATATCCTAGTATATTCTAACAATTCAAGGGAAAAATGAATAATAATTTCAATGTGACCCACAGGATGGATAGGTGGAAGTCACTGCATGTGAACAACACCTTTAATACAGGCTTTATCAATCTTCATGCTACACTCTTCTCCCACTATTGTAAACTTTTGCTTTGCAATGTGACCCACAACCTTTCCCCCACAAGCATGAGGACCCAGTAGATGCTGCGTAAGAAGACTGTCAAAGGCCACACTCAATTATGATAGACATGTGTAAGGTACTAGAATGATAGAGCACCATATCCTCACTACACCTGCACACACACTGTTCCTTGAAAAGACGAGACTTGGTGGCTTCCTGCATTAGCAAAGCTTTCCTTCTCAAAGAGACCAACCTGCTGCCTGCAACCCTATAAAACTTAAAAAATCAAGCATTCGAAAGGTGGGCGTGCACCGTACTGCGCGCAGAACAAAAATGAATATAAAAAGCAACCCAATAATAATTTATTGAATGAAGTGAGAAGAAGTGTTTGTCTGTCATGGTGATTGGTGTATCTCTTCTCTAGTTGCCTCCTCACAGTAGGCTCATCTTCTGCGAAAGACACTATCTTTTTGCTAAAATCCAACGGCTGCGTAAACAAATCAAGGCCCTACAGTTAATAGACTATAAGATAACTCTTAGTCAACAGTCTGTCAGCTTTTTCTAAAAAAGAGACCTTCTTTGAACTGCCGACCACTACAATACCACCTTTCCTCTTTCTCTTCTCCCTCCCTCCCTCCCTCTCTCTCTCTCTCTCTCTCTCTCTCTCTCTCTCTCTCTCTCTCTCTGTGTCTCTGCACCCTCTGCTTCATTCATGGAGTTTTTGAAACGTCTCTCTCTCCACATTTTCTTCCTCTACCTCATTGTGGGCTTGAATAGCACACCCACTGATTCCTCTTCTTCTTCATATTCTGCAGATGTTGAGCTTCTCTTGGGAAATATCAAAGGTTCACTGCAAGGTAACACTCAGAACTTACTCTTATCTTCATGGAATTCCTCTGTGCCTCTCTGCCAATGGAGGGGCCTCAAATGGGTCTTCTCCAATGGGTCTTCTTTGCTCTGCAATGACCTCTCTTCACCCCAATGGACCAACCTTTCCCTTTCCAGAGACCCATCTCTTCACCTTTTCTCTCTTCAGCTCCCCTCTGCTAATCTCTCAGGTTCGCTCCCCAGAGAGCTGGGTGAGTTCTCTATGCTCAAAAGTCTGTACCTTAACATCAATTCACTGAGTGGAACTATCCCTCTAGAGCTTGGCTACAGCTCTTCCCTCTCTGACATTGATTTGGGCAACAATATGTTGAGTGGGGCTTTAGCACCATCTGTATGGAACTTGTGCGATAATCTGGTTTCGCTTAGACTTCATTCTAATTCACTTTCTGGATCTCTTCCTGGACCTGCATTGCCAAACTCTACCTGCAAGAATTTGCAGTTTCTTGATTTTGGTGTGAACAAGTTTTCAGGGAATTTCCCAGAATTTGTAACCCAGTTTGGTGGGCTTAAAGAACTTGATCTTGGGAATAACATGTTTTCGGGTCCAATTCCGAAGAGTTTAGCTCAGCTGAAACTCGAAAAATTGAATCTTTCACACAATAATTTTAGTGGAGTGTTGCCAATTTTTGGTGGATCAAAGTTTGGTGTGGAGGCTTTTGAGGGAAACAACCCTGGGCTTTGTGGGCTACCTTTGAGAAGTTGCAGTGGCAGCTCTGGGTTGAGTCCTGGCGCAATTGCTGGTATTGTTATTGGTTTAATGGCTGGAACTGTGGTTTTGGCTTCACTGTTAATTGGGTTTGTGCAAAACAAGAAGAAAAACAGCGGGGCAGAGAGTGAAGATGAGTTAGAGGAAGGGGAAGATGAAGAAACTGGTGGCGGTTGTGGTGGAGATGGTGAGGGAAGGCTTATTTTGTTTCAGGGTGGGGAGCATTTGACATTAGAGGATGTGTTGAATGCCACAGGACAAGTTTTGGAGAAGACCAGCTATGGGACTGTTTATAAGGCAAAGCTTGCAGATGGAGGGACCATTACTTTGAGGTTGTTGAGGGAAGGTAGTTGCAAAGATGGGAGTTCTTGTATACCTGTAGTAAAGCAATTGGGAAGGATTCGCCATGAGAATTTGATTCCATTGAGAGCTTTCTATCAGGGGAAGAGAGGAGAGAAGCTTCTGATATATGACCATCTTCCTCACAAAAACCTTCATGATCTTTTACATGGTATGTATAATCTTCTGCTTTTTCTCTATACTTTGTTGCTACGCAATTATCCTGTAGATATGGAATAGTTTATGGTCTTTGCCGTATATTAAATTACCTTAATTATAATGCCTCGGTCTTTTGTTTTGTAATTGATGGATCACCAAATACTTCCAATTGTACATCTTTGGCCTCTTGGGATTGTTGAAAACATTAAAAAACATCAACTTTCAACTATTTTCCCAGATATGTGCTAGTTTTGAACAATAGATAATTGTATCACGAAAAAACAAGATGTTACATGTTTCACTCCGCTTGGCTGGGTAGGATTATGATACCTGAAGATTCACTGATGTTGAATATCTCAGGGACATGGATTTTCCAAACCCGCCATAAGATTACTTTTACAGTTTACAGGGATGTAAAAGAGCCCGGAAACCTCCACTCTTCACTATACTGTTCTGTAAAAACTTGTTTCAAAAGTTCATAAAAGCCCATTTCAGAAGATTTTGCAACAAAAGATTATTTTTAAGCCCACTCTCCTTGAAAACTCCAAAATTTCGTTGGACCTGGCCTTATTTTCCTCAAATTAGGATCAACATATCTTCTGCAATCAATGGCCTATAAAGTAAAGACTATAGAGTTATCAAAGCCTCAAAAAGAAAAGCAAACATAATCCTGAAACGGTACACATTGTTTTCTATTCAGTTACGTATAGACACTCAATGCAGATTCGTTAAACTATTCTTTTATCTGTTTTTGTTGGATGCAGAAACCAGAGTAGGGAAACCTGTGCTGAACTGGGCTCGACGACACAAGATTGCATTGGGTATAGCTAGAGGACTAGCATATCTTCATACTGGTCTTGAGACACCTATTACTCATGGGACTGTAAGATCTAAGAATGTGCTTGTGGATGAGTTTTTTTTAGCTAGGCTCACCGAGTTTGGGCTTGACAAGTTAATGATTCCCTCCGTAGCTGATGAAATGGTGGCCCTTGCAAAGACTGATGGTTACAAGGCACCAGAGCTTCAAAAGATGAAGAAATGTAATTCCAGGACGGATGTTTATGCATTTGGGATTTTGCTATTGGAAATTTTGATAGGCAAGAAGCCTGGTAAAAGTGGGAGAAGTGGTGAATTTGTGGATTTGCCTTCAATGGTGAAAGTAGCAGTCTTGGAGGATACTACATTGGAGGTTTTTGATGTGGAGGTGTTGAGGGGGATAAGGAGTCCCATGGAGGAAGGTTTGTTTCAGGCATTGAAACTTGCAATGGGTTGCTGTGCTCCAGTTGCTTCAGTTAGACCCTCCATGGATGAAGTTGTGAAGCAGTTGGAGGAGAATAGACCAAGGAATAGGTCCACTTTGTACAGCCCCACAGAAACAAGGAGTGAAATTGGTACCCCATTTTGAGGCTTTGAGCTTCCTTTTTTCCAAAAGCTAAAACTATGACTTTAATTGTTAATGTTTCCCATCTCTCATTCAGTAGAGCCATAGTTCTTAGTTATAGTATTTCTTTATAAGGTGGTTATATTTCTAGGTTGAAAATCAATTCATGGTCTCTATATGTATTTTACGACATTTCTTCTCCTAGTTTTCTTTTTAAACAGTGTGCTGGAATGTACGAAATCTCAAATATGTTTATGTTTATGCTGCAGTTCCTGCAAAACCCAAATGTTTCACTATAAAAATCTGGAAAGACAAATATAAACCTTCTTTGCAAAATCAAGGATGTCTAAAATAGGAATAAATATTTTTTGTTTTATGATTATCTTTATCTCAAGATGGTAATGGGTTTTATTATTTTTTCCTTCCCTACCCACATGGCAAGAAATGACAGCTGCATCAAAGGTTATACATGCAAATCTGAAACAAAGCAGTTGGAAAAAATGTTCCAATGTTCTTTGGGTAATGCATCACATGCCTTTGGCTCCCTCACATGCAAACAATGTGGCCTTGTCATCATGCCTACATGAACATGCATTGTCATTGATAAAGTTATTGTTGCAATGAAGGAAAGCTGAATGCATAATATATTAGGCCCAGGCTATACCGACCACCTTTTGTTGCTAAATTGATCACTTTTTTTTTTTTCCTTTTTTGC
>QANT01004138.1:0-36774 GCA_003254885.1 Purshia tridentata | reverse complement strand
ATTATGCATTGACCTATTTGTAATTTAGAAATGTTTCATTGATTTATTTGTAATTTTCTATATAATAAAAAGGGTTCATTACAACATAAATTTAAAACCATAATTTGCATAACCCCAAATGCGCGTTCATCTTTGATGTATAAACAAAAATGTAAATGCCCCATAACTCCCTAATTAGAGTTACAATATTCCTAAAACCCCCACTTTATATTAAACTATCCCAAAACCCCTTAGTTTTCATTTAAATTCTCTCAAAACCCCCTTTACCAAAGCCAGCCCCCTTTTAATATTTATCATATTCCAATTATACCCTTTTGGGCAGTTCTACTTTTTTATTCTTATTAATGCAAATATTTATAAACTCTCTAGTTAGAAATTGATTCTCTCATAACTTCCACCCAAAATTAAACTCTCCCAAATTATACACTTTAACATTTTCAAAACCCCCTAGTCAACCTATAACCATCTAAAGTTGACTTTTCTTTTTTAGAATTCCAATTGTACCCTTTTTATTTGTTTTTAATTTTAATAAAATTTTATTTGTATTTTTTTAATTTCAGAAATACCATTTTTTATTTATGTTTTTTATTTTAGTTCATAACTTTAAACCCCTAACCTCCTAAAAAATTTGTCTAAAAGTTCACTCATTTAGAAACTCTTTCAAAATCTCCTAAAAATTGTAATATCCTTTTTACCCTTTTGACACGTTCTAACATGTTCTGACGCGCTTTGATGCTCTCTTTGACGTGTTCTGATGCGCGTCCAATGTAATTGTATTTTCAGTGAAAGTGTAACTGTTTATTTAGTGAAAGTGTAACTGTTTGTATAATGAAGGTGTAATTATTTTTTAGTGAATGTGTACCTTTTTTTTAATTAAAATGTAACTGGTTTTTTATTTTTTTATGGGCCTACAAGTGTTTTTTTTCTTTTTAAAAAATTAATAGTATAATTATTTGTAATTATTTTTTAATGTAATTGTATTTCTAAAATTCAGTTTCAATTTCAGTGTAATTGGTTTTTTAGTCAAGGTGTAACTGTTTGTTCAATGTAACTATATTTTAAAAATACAGTTACATTGGGCGCGCGTCAGTTCGTATCAGGGCACGTGTTAATTTGCGTCAGAGCGCGTCAGACTGCGTTAGAAGGGCTTAAAAGGTATTATAAGTTTTAGAGGGTTTTGGGAGAGTTCTTAGATGGGTGGGGGCTTAAGAAAAGTTTGTTAGTAGTTAGGGGGTTTAGAAAAATTTACCCTAAACAAAAGCATAATTTGCGGATAAAGAAATGAACACTACAATAAGCCCTAGAGGGATAATACAAAAATGTAGTAGATTTTCTGTTATAAAAATAACATGAAGAAGAGCACATATATTATATGGGCAATGCTAGACTGCCATAGTATGGCACGTGCCATAATGACATGTAATTTTCATGTCAATTAAATTACTTAATATATCTAATAATATATTTTTCACATAAGCATTTTAAAAGACTAATATATCCTCATTTAAAATTCTATAAAACATAAATCAAATCACAAAAAGAAAAAGATTTTAAAAAGATTTCATGACAAAATTATAAACCTCTCTAAACGTTCAGTTTCTTAAAAAACAAAATTCCCCAATTTTAGAGAGAAAAAAAAACACTCAATCCAATTATTTAGTTTAGGATTTAGGTTCTGTTTGATATCCTACAAATATACAGAGTGGATGTAATATAGTATATGAAAAAGGATTGTCATACTCACGAGGTTTTTTTAATCTAACTCCAGAAATTAAATTCCTTATTTAGATCTAACAAAAATAAACAATAAATACTACTTGAACTTAAAAAAAATTTTGAACATCACTAGACATTCACTTTGTTCGTTGATATTGAACACTTGTGGACATTTAGTTGGAGTAAGGCCTATAATGTGAGACTCATCGATCAACAGCTTGTAACTGATTATATTTAGAAAATTAATTTAATAGAATACTCCTCTCATTGTATGCAAATGTATTTTGAAATGTATATAACATATAACTTTGTTAATTTGCGCACAAACCAGCTTCTTGACCTATATGTACTCAAATAGCCATAACTTTTACTAGAAAAATACAAATCATGATCCGTAAAATTCTATAAAAAGCTGACATCCGTATATTTTCAACGATATAAGGCTTATCATCCCATTTGCTTTGAGGAGGTACAGTTTAATCCAAGAAGAAGGCTGATTTGTCCAGAAATTCCTAACTCCGAAAATATCAAAGTGTCCTTTTTTATTTGTTTTTTTTTCTTTGCTCTTCAACCTATAAAAACATATAAAAACTAAGTTAAATTAAACTGGATTCACTTAAAAATGCAACAGGAATTCAAGAACAAGAGTATAAAATATATAAAATAATGGTCAGATTAGATTCTAGCAAAGGTTGGGGGTGGGTGGGTTTGTTAAAAAATTTTCTATGGGTTTGATTTACTGTGTAGGGCTAAAGGGTGAAGCCTCTAAAAGATTTTAAGATGAGTTGCTTTGTATAGCAATTGGACATGAGTGATTATTGATTTTTAATGACTTTGTCATTCATAGTTTTCCTCTTTCATTAAGAAATTCATTGTTTTTGCAATTTGTTTGTTTTTTTACATTACATTTTAAGGATTCTTTTTTCACAAGAAGATATACAACATATATGCTAGCCTTTCATATTGGAATATGCAGAAATATGTTTGAATAAAGCTAGAGAGCTCAAGCAATACTTGCGGAAACGCTATAATTGCAAAAACAAAAACAAAAACAAAAGAATGATGTGTATTATTTAATTAAGTATAAATTAATTAGGATCATTTAATTTGGCTTGGATAAGATGGTCTTTCACTAAATATAATAGTAACTTTATATTAAAAATAGATGGTGATGTGTATAATCACAAAAATGATAAAATAATAATGTTTAGTATTTTATTTTGCCACATAGGATTATGGCACAAAATCTTTTCCCATATTATATATATATATATATAAAGTATTTGTAAAAATATTAAGAATATTTTATTAATAAGCCTCAACTTATCATGGTTTTTAGTCAAAATTCCAAATTTTAAATTCATTTATTTTTAAGCCATAACCAAGGAGTTAAATTTCGGTTCTGTGGAAATTTTCGATGGAAATTTCGACGGAAATTTGGGAAATTTTAAATTTTGACAGAAATTAAATAGAAATGACGGAAATTACTATTAAAATACGGAAATTTTGAATGATACTTTACCATATGTTTATTTAACATATTATCTACTACTTTGATAAAAAACATTGAAGAAACCAAATTATATAATGGGTTTCATGTGATATAAGATGAATATAATGCGCGCGGGAACAAATATTGTACAAAAAATGGTTTACTAATTAATAATTACATTTAAGATGAATATAATGCGCGCTAGAGACAAATATTATACAAAAAATGGTTCACTAATTAATAATTTTATTGAATAAATACCTTAGTTTTATTTATACTATAATTTTGAATCATAAATTAAACATAAATAATCATATAATAACTTGATCCGAAATTTATTAAGAATGTTAATTTATTGGTTATGGACTGAAAAAGCTAAAAGAAAAGTTGAGTTGTGAGACCTAAGAAAATTTTTGTTAAATTGATTTGGAAACAACAACAAGTTTTGAAGATTCATGGAATATTATTTGAAGTTATGATGTTTGTTATGTGCATTATTTAAGGTTTGTAGATTCTTGGAGTGGAGACAAAATAAATGTATGGAGATTCTTAGATATTTATTTGAGATTATAAGGATTTTTGACGAATTAATTTAAGTAACTAAATATTTATAGGAGTTATTGAGAATTATTTAGAAACATATAAATTAAATTGAATGAGGTATGGGTACTTAAAATTTGAAGTTAAGGTGATTAAAAAATGGTATAAGATGAGAGGAACCCAGGAATTACCGGAACATTTTTTGGACTCGGATTGTTGATTAGTGATTTATTTAAAGTTTTAGACAAGTATACCCTTAATATAAAAGTTTGGATTTAAGAGCAAAATAATTGAATTGTATCTTTATAAATTATGATTTTAGAATTACTGGATATAACTCGAACTCATGAGCATGTAGGCGAAAACGGATCGCGAATCAGAGTTACGTAGCCCAAATTACAAATATTTGAAGCATAGGGGCAAAATGGTAATTGCAAGTCAGATTTTAGAAAAGTAACAGATTTGGTCTTCTTCTTCCCTGAGCTCTCTCTCTCCTCTCCTCTTCTTTGACCAAACTTTGATCGCTCATATCTCTTTCATTCGAGCTCTGATTCTGGCGATTTTGGTGTCGTTAGAAAGCTATCGACGACGCTTTTCCACTGGTGGTCTCAAATCACTCATTCGACCATCCATGAAGACGCAGCGATACAAAACCAGTCACGCCTTTCGACCGGGGATCTCTTATTTCCGGCCACGATGGGACCTCAAACCACCCAAGATCTCTTCCTCTCATCGAGCTAGACCTTATGGTACCCTTCCCTTGCCTCAACAACCAACCACAAAGCCATCACTTTGGGGTTTTTACTGAGATGTGAGTGGTGAGCGAAATTTCGATTATTTAACACCTTGCCCGTAACAAACCAACAAGTTACCCCTATATTTTTAAAACAAAACAGTCCTTCCAAACAACACAACCAAAACCATATTTTTTTTTTCGCAAAAAATAACACAACAAACTAGATCAAAATTGAGACCAAAGTGATTAGAATTCCTCACCTTGGTGATCCTACGGATCAGTTCAACACAAATACTTGCTTTAAGGGAGTTTGAAACCTTGTGTGAGTGGGAAAAATTCTATGTTGTTGGAAAGTGAATGAGCAGTAAGGTATTTTCAAAAATGGGGGAAGGGGTTCCTGAGTAAGTTTTGTTTTTGGTAAATGGCATAAATGTTGTATGGACTTTAATGGTTGTGCACAAATGTTGTATAAAAAAAAAAATTCCCATTTGCCATACAATCTTTCAAAATAGAAAAAATGTGCCACTACCGTTACATTTGTCCATAAGCCTATTTAGTATCATCACGTGACTCTCATGTGTATGGGCTATTTAGTAATTCATATTAGATTTCTATTATATGACTCAATATACCATATCCCAACTATCCCCAATGTATGATCTCAGATGAACATAAAGGGAATTGGGCAGCTAATCGAGAACGACAGAAAGGGAATTGATTTGAACGACAAAAAGTTAGGGAATCAATTTGAGCACTTGAAAGGCTAGAATCTTGATATAGTAGATGAAAAGATGGACCATCGGTATAGGTTTTTTGGAGATCCCCCAGTCTATGCTAAGTGTTCCCTTTTTTTCAACAATGATATGGGTGTTGAAGTGGGTTTAGGGTGAAAATTGGTTTTAAATAATGATATTTGGTTGTCTGGTTATGGGCAATAAAAGTGTTCTCTTTTGTTTCGACAATGATATGGGTGTTGAAGTGGGTTTTTGGTGAAAATTGGGTTTGAATAATGATATGTGGTTGTCTAGTTATGGGCAATAAAAGTTACTTTCTCTTAGTCTTGAATTTTTATTAAATGTGTGGGTTAATGGTCCTAAAAAGTGTTTGGTCCTTGTTCTTTATTGCTCAACCTTTAAGACAAAGTCTTTCATTTTTGTATCACCCTACGTACAATTCTATCGGGTATATGCTTGCAATCTGAATAATGAGTGTGTATAAAAAAAACAAAGAGAGGTGATATTTCTTGTACTTTTATATAATTCTTTGATGATCTGGTATGATGAGTGTGTATTATTTGGTGAAATGAGTATTTTATCAATATTCTAATTAGGAATAATTTGTGATTATGTGCAGGGGGTCTATTTTCTAATTTGTAAGACTTAGGGAATGGTTTATTTGTTCTATTCTAGTGGTAAGGTGGCTTTGAATGATAGGCTAAATGGAGATCTTATGTCTCCCTTGGACTTAGATGATGCAGCAAAAAACCTTGGGTATACTAAAATTGTGGGGTATTATTATAGAGTATCTGGGTCAATGGTTGAAAATGGGAAGGAGACTAAGTTGGTTAGAATAAGTAGTGATAAGGAGTTCATGAGCATGATTACCACATTGCCCCTTAGGGTTGCTGTGGTATATTTTTCTATTGCTATTGTGAGAGCTTCTAGAGAGAGTCAACCTCATTCTAAAGGAAACCAAGTCCCACTGCCTGAAACACATACTGAAAACATTGAAGAAGGCTTGGTGGATGTAGAAGTAAGAGAAGAAGAGTTAGAGAGTGACTTTATGGATTCTGATTATGAGCAAACTGCTGAAGAAACTACTGTAGATGTGATTGAAGATGACTTGGTTTATGAAAATAATGTTGAAGAGGCAACGGGAGAAGACATCCAAGGAGAAATTCCCCCAAATGACCCATTATCATGACAGGACCCTCCCCAAATTCCACTCTGGAACTCGGAGTGATCCTGCGGGAATACAATATCAAGGAAAAATTCTACCAAAAATTCGGCAGAACTTCCCCTGAAATTGGACTAACCCTTTTTCCACGAAGACCTGCAAACACACTTCTAAGCACCACAGCTCCTCTACCACAACCAAAAGGTCTCTGACCCAAAATTTCAAAACCAATCAATTAAGTTTTCACTAAAATTACAGAGCTGTGCTACAAAATTTACTGAAGAAAATAAAATACAAAGAGAACTAATTCCTACAATTTCACAACTTTACAAGAGTGCATCGACGTCTTTGGCTTGACCGTTCCACCGCTAGAACTTGGGGAAAAATTTTAAATAACAACAAAGGATAAAATCTAATGAGATAAACTCAGTGAGTGGACATAAACCAAAATAAGCATTAAAAATCCTTTACTTTCAAGTTTCCTTAAGACCTCACCAATCCTCTTTGAAATCCCCCAGTTTTAAAATAACTTTCATAAAATCCATTGAAAACTCTATAAGTAAATCAATACTTTAAAATTAACTTTGAGATTTTCTAAAAAATAAATAAAACAAATTACGCTGACAAGCATCAAACCAAAACTGAAGTTTATATCCTTTGAAACATTCTTTTAAAACTGATATAATAATAAAACGTTCACCCAAACAGTTACCCACCGAACCTGCCATACATGCGCAGGGCCCACGACCTACCGTACACATGCAGGGCCAATAACCTTCCGTACATCTGCAGGGCTCACAACCTGCCATACGGATGCAGGGCCAATAATCCTGCCATACGTGCACGCAGGGCCACCCCCAAAGGGCAAAGCATCCCGACACACGGGCCAAAGCCTATGTGTGTGTCGTGATGGGTCCCAAAGACCTATATAATCTGATAATCTAAAGGGTACTGCAAAGGGTGGTTTGAAAATCCTTTTCTTCAGAACTTCTTTTCCCAAGTTATAAAATACTTAAAATTTCTCAAAACCAAGACTAGTAAACCCTTGGTACAAAAGCCCATTGAAATCCAATATTTTCTCAAACTCAAGCATAAAAACATCTTTTCAATTTCTTTATGTCTAGCCAAAGCATAAAACCCAAAGTAACTAACTCAATGTCCAGAATTCAAATCAACACTTATTTAAGAAATCCGGAAGCCAAACTTACGAACCAAATATATTTCTAATTTAAATAAATCACGGCTCAAATAACTCAAAATATAACTAGGAATTAAATCATTAAATTCATAAAAATAGTTTAGGAAACGAAGTCCACTCACAAAGATAGCCTAGCTTTGGTCTTCGGCTGGATCGTCTCTGGGCTCGGAAATGTCGCCTAACATGAGAATGACAATACATTAGAATATTATTCAATTTACGATCGTAAAAACACAAGTGCACGTTCTAGGCCTTACGCTCCAAAATCTATATTTAACTATAGCCCAACTTATTTTCCATCTCGACTCAAAACCCATGCCACTAGCTTATGTTTATTCGGTAATTTTCCCAATAACCTCCATTCTACCTAACTTGACCGAGGATCGTCCGGGTGTCGTTTCGACAACCCATAAGTGCCCAATTTCGTCCCAAACTCACCATTTCTCCGATTTCCTTCAAATTGACTATTCTAAACCTCAATAATTATTCCTAAAGATGAAAATCACACCCAATTTCAATTAAATCACCATAAATACCTTAGATTTCTAGAATTCCCGAAATGGGCATAAACACCAACAATCAAACTTCCAATTTCCTCAATAATTTCCCAAATTTCTCGTTCCAAACTTCGATTATATGTTTCTAATGATGGAAATTACCTAAAACACCTAAAAATTTGATTCAACTTCAAACACCCATGCTAAACCCGAAAATGGCCTCAAACCCCAAAATTTAATCTCTCACAATTTCTCAAAATTGAACAACCCAACAATAAGGGAAAAGAAGGCCAAGCGGAGAGAAGAAAAACCCACCTAAAATCAAGGAGATTGACGCCGAAAGCTGGCCAGAATTTGAGGAGAGGACCGGCGGCTTTGGGGAGTTTTCCGAGCTGATTTCCTGTTGGAACATGGCTGGCCGGCGTGGGGAAGCTTGGGGAGGGACGGTCGGCGGCTGGGGAGTGGTTCTCGGCCGTCTCGTCGTCTGGTGTCGCTAGAAATGGCTGGAGCTGGAAGCTCCAGTCGCGCGCAGGTGAGAAAGAGAGATCAGGCGAGAGAAAGAAAGGGGCTGGGGGCGACGGGAAGGGATGTTGGGTTGCTGGCCGGTGGCTAGGGGGCATCGCCGGTGGTCCAGGTGGCCGGAAAAAGGGGTTGGCGTCGCGCAGGGGAGAGAGAAAGAGGAGAACAGGCTGGGCTGGGGCTGTTTTGCGTGGGGAAGGGAGAAGAGAGAGAAATAAAGGGGGGGAAAGAGGATTCCAGAATTTTCTGGAATTAAGACCCATTTCTTCATAATTACAAGTTTGCCCCTCACTTTGAACCTCCGTATTTCTCAAATCGTAGCTCCAAATGACACATGCTACGTGTCTACGAATTCGTGGAGACGAGCTCTACGCAACCATGTCAAAGTCAACTCTAAAATTTCGATAATTCAAAAAGTAAACTTTAGGTCTCTTCTCACATTCCTAACTTTCTAACCGGGGCTCTAAATAACCCATGCCGCGTGTCAATGAACTCGTGAGCTCAAGACCTTCCTAACGGACCCAAGGTCAAAGCTAAAATCTTACTAAAACCAAAAGTCAACGTTGGGCCCTATTATAATGTACTTTAAAGGTACGGGTCGTTACATATCAAGTGATGCTGACACAGCTGATCTTAGAAGCTTAGATAGCTCCTTATCTGATGATGATGATTTTCAATCAGTTAGGAGGAAGAAGCAGAAGAAGAAATTGTCAAAGTTTAAGCAGTTTAGANTTATCTCCGTCCACTCACTGAGTCGTCTCATTAGTTTATCTCTTTTTGTCGTTTTAAATTTTTCCCCCAGGTTGTAGCGGTGGAACGGTCGGGCCAAGGACGTCGAGGCAAACTAGGAAACTTTTGAAATTTGTAGGAACTAACTGGAACTTGTAACTTTTATTTCCTTAGTTAAACTTGTAGTACCGCTTTAATAATTTAGTTAAATACTTAAATTAAGTTGGTCGGAATTTGATTGGGTCGGAGACCCTTTGGTTGTGGTAGAGGAGCTGTGGTACTTAGAAGTGTTTTCTTGCAGGTTTCCAGAGAAAGGGTTAGTCCAAATTCAGGGGAGATTCTGCCGAAATTTCGGTAGGATTTTCCTTGATATTGGATGCCCGCAGGATCACCCCGAGTTCCAGAATGGAATTCAGGGAGGGTCCTGTCAGAAGCTGATAAGAAGTTATCAAGATCAATATCTCAAGATTTATGATTACATTTTAGAGCTTAGAAAATGCAACCCTGGTAGTACAATTAAGATGCAAACAGAACTAGTGTCGCCAAAGGAAGCAAGGTTTGAAAGATTTTATATGTGTCTTAAGGCTCTAAAGGAGGGGTTTTTAGCTGGTTGTAAGGCATTAGTGGGACTAGATGGGTGCCATATTAAAGGGTCTCATCCTGGGTAGCATATATTTGATGTGGGAATAGATGGGAACAATGGACTGTAACCCATAGCATTTGCAATAGCTGAAGTTGAGAACAAAGACTCTTGGAGTCGGTTTCTGGATTGTTTGATCTAAGATCTTAACATGAAGAATGGGAATGGATAGAGTGTTATCAATGACAAGCAAAAGGGTCTAGGATTAGCTATTGAGTCTATGCTGCCTAGTGCAAAACACAGGCACTGTGTAAGGCATCTATACAACAACTTCAAGGTGCTTCATCATGGATTAAAGCTTAAGCATCTAATATGGGCTGCTACAAGGGATACTACTATGTCCTGGTTTAATACAGAGATAGGAAAGATGTAGAAGTTGGATGGTCATGCATACAACTAGCTTATGAAGACCAATCCAAGCCACTAGAGTAGATCACACTTCAAATATCATATAAAGTGGGATATTTATTGAACAACCTTTGTAAGTGTTAATGCAACAATTTTAGATGCTAGGGATAAGCCTATTCTGAGTATACTAGAAAGACTTAGAGGGTATTTGATGTTAAGGATGGTAAAGCATAGGGCTGTTATGGATAGGTGGAATGGTGATGTTGGACCAAGAATTAGGAAGATAATTGTAAAGAATAGAGAAGAGAGCAGCTTGTGTTGAGCCCATTAGTGGGACTAAATTTGTATCAAGTGATTAATTTCAATCAGAGGCAGTTCAAGGTTGATTTGGCAAAAATGACATGCTCTTGTAGAAGGTGGGATCTCACTAGAATCCCATGTGGACATGTTATTGCATGCATTGCCACAAAGAATGATAACCTTGTGAAGTATGTAGACAAATGGTACAAAAAACCAGCATGGAAGGCTGCTTATGGTTCATTCATTACTCCAATGTCTAATGAAAATGAGTGATAAAAGGTACCTGATGTACCTGAACTCATCCCTCCCAAGTACCACAAACAACTAGGGAGGCCCCAAAAATCAAGGAACAAAGAGCCAGATAAGACTTCAGCCCTTCAGCATCTAATCGAACACACATGGTAGTAGGAACCATTCATATTAAATGCAAGAAGTGTGGTGAAGAAAGGCACAACAAAAGGACTTGTGGTAGAGGGAAGATAAGCAACAACACTCAGGTTTTTTTTTTTGTGTATTGATTTCAGATTTCTTTTCAATCAATTAATTTCTGAGTTTTTTTTTCTCACAACAAATGAATGTGCATATGGTAGGTCTTTGTAAATCTTGTTTTTCTGTTTTTTTTTTTTATTCTCGCAACAAAGGTCATTATGAATGTGGTAGGTCTTGTTTTTTTTTTTAAAACATCTTCTGGTTTTGCATTGCAGGGTTAAGAGAATGTGACAGCTCATGGTGGCAGGTCACCTACGCCAACTACACCAGCTTCAAGCAACCAAGATGGTCATGTAGCCTCAAGCAGCCAACCATTTAATGTTGTCTCAAGTTCACCTGTTTTTATAGCAAAAACTACTAGCAAGAACATTAGGTACAAGTCTCTAGCCAAAAAAAGGAAGGTTTGGAAGTATTAAGGATGGACATGTTTTTGTAATTGAGATGGTTTTTGGATGGATATGATTTTGTGAGGGTTTGGTAGTCAGGTTTGAGACATTTTTGTTCAAATTATTGTTACTCCAATGCAGAACAATGATCACTGCTATGTAATTTATTCAAAAAGTGCAGTACATGACCAATGTAATTTTTGTTCAAAAATGTAACCATAAGGATATCGGTGTACAGTACACTTGAAAGTAAAATTATAAATTGTAAGATCTTTTTAGGTTTCTTTCCATTGGAAATTAGGCATGTTTAGTGGCGGTTTCATGTTGACTGTGTCTTGTTAACTCTTCATGGTGTAAAACCTATTACATGGGTGGTTTTCTTTTGGATTCATAAAGCTGTGTTGTTTTATTCTTATTTGCTTAAAGATTCTCTGGCTCTTAATGTGAGGGACTTTGATGTTAACAAGAAAGACCTTCATCCAACCAAAAGAAGGAAATAATAGAAAAGAGGTATTTGTGAGTCTACCTGCCAAATGAAAAGAACAATGAAAACTAATTGTAATAAAGTATTTTCTAATATTTTGTGATAATTAAGAAGTTTAAGAAACAAATATCCATTTTCACCAATATCAGCAATCATGAGAAAAAGGCAGATGTGAAGTAGTCTCCTCAAATACTCATACAATCTCCTAGAAAAATCATCCAATAATTTTCCCCTGCATATATGTTTAAATGATAATGACTTATACATATTAATTTTCAATATTCTTGTACTTCTTTTGTATAAAGTGTTTGGAGACACATATATCCAATGCTATTAATCAACCACCAATTTTTTGTTTACAAGTCTTTACATATGATGTTTTCTTTTACATCCCATAGCATTTCAAACTCAAATCAATAATCAGTAAAGTATCTACAAATGCCAATTTTATACAAAAAGGAAGAGCCCATATAACATATCCATACACTTTTTGTTTTGTTTTAGGGGATTCATATCATCCCTAACCCATACAAACTAATATAGCCCAACTCTAAGAACTACATGTATTAAACCCATATCACCATCCAGGAAGCAAGGAAAGCACACCATAGTAGCTTCTCCCTCCATTTTCTTATCCCTAACCCATACAAACTAATATAGCCCAACTCCAAGAACTACATTTATTGAACCCATATCACCATCCAGGAAGCAAGCAAAGCACACCATAGTAGCTTCTCCCTCCATTTTTTTGATGCAATTTTATTATCTTTGGTCTTCACTTTTCGCCTTAAGCTAGCAATTAGGACCCTCTCACCATCTAACATTTCTTCATCTTCCCATTGGAAAAAATCATAGCCCAAATCACTCAATAAAATCATAATGAAAAAAAATGAGTCACTCATTATAATACCCAAATTTCACATCAATAGAAAGATACACGAACTAACAGCCCATCTTGCAGTCATAATACCTCTTCCCCCAATTTTCTTCAGTCCTCGCAATCCTCCTTGATGCGAGATTTCTGCAATGACACAATGGCCTCCTCTGATTCTCAACACTCCCTATCCTCCCAGATGTGGATGAAGACTCCATCAATTTCTGGTGGGCAAGCTTATTTCTGAATGGGTTGTGTTATTTTCTGGTGAATGCATAATTATTTTGCTTAAATAGATATGGGTTTTTTAAGAGGGAATCTTAGTTGAGTTCTTTGGTTTGGCACCATTATTGGCTAGGATGGCTAATGCACAGGGTTAAGTGCTATGCATATGAGATTACTAAATAGCTCATGCACATGAGAGTCATGTGATGATACTTAACGGGCTTATGGACAGAATGTAATGGTAGTGGCATATTTGCTCCATTTTGAAAGATTGTATGGCAAATGGGGAAAAGAAAAAAAATTTATACAGTATTTGCGCACAACCATCAAAGTCCATACGGCATTTGTGCCATTTACCCTTTTTTCTTTTGTAAAATGTGAGCAGTCAGTTATGAAGTCCTTTGATGAAGAGAAAACTTTAGAGAATAATGTGCTTTTCTTTGGATTGAAACCTTACCTTTCATTCCTAGGTTGCTGGACTCCTACTAAGAATAATGCAGTCTCCCTCTTCCTCCCTCTAGGTTGCTGGTTTAGAGAAGAAGTTTGAGACTTCCTCTTAGAGCTCAATCAGCCTATGCATGCCTAATAAGAAGAGAGAGAATGATATTGTAGATGTGGTTTCTTAGGAGTGTGGCTTGATTTAAGAGGAAAGGGGTTGTTAGACATTCATGGGGGAGAGGAAGATTTTTGCGTGCTGGTGGTTTTGGCGTGTGTGAGTGTACTGATGACTAGTGGTTAAGACACTCATTAGTTTTTCCCCTAAATTTGGCCCAAATTTCCATAACCCAAATCATTTAGAGTCTACAGATCTTTTAATCTAATTGGATAGTCCTAGCTAGGCTAATCTATAGGTCTTTTGAATTTATTTATTTATTTTGTAGTTAAAGTAAATATGAAACAAAATCAAATAAAGAATTCCGAGTGTCCGACAAATAAATGACAATTTATTCAAAAGTTAAGTTTAATATGATCTCGTCATGACCCTTCTTTTTCAGTCATACATAGAAGACTCTAGGAGTTAGTTTAGAATAAATCAAACCTAATTACGATCTAAGTACCTTAATGGGTTTCTAAGTTCTAAGTCTTACCTAATTAGTCAAGAAGGTTGGCTAATTAGCATAATGGAACCCTATTCAATTAATAGTAATTTCACAAGTTAATTGAGATTAATCCAACTTAATTTCTACAATAGAAACATGTTAAACCTAGAATATCATTAGCCTTTAATTAATTTTTCAAAATTAAGGCTACAAATAAACATAATTAATTAATAAATAAATCATGCTTAATTAACTAAGCATGCAAAACAAATTTAAAGCCTAAAATAAATAAATCAGAAAGGTTTGAAACACTTACTCAGTTGTAGACCTCTTTAATCAGCAAGACTTTTGGACTCCTTCTCTCAGGACTTCCTCTCCAAAAGAACAACTTGTAAAGTATGAGAATTTTTTTCCGTTTTGGTATGTCGCTTCTTGAGAGACTCCCAAAAAAACCAAAGAGTGAGTAACTCAAACTTTATTTGGTGGTGCAAGTGAAAATGAGGTACAATGATCTCTATTTATAAGCAGAAAATGGTGTAAAGAAGTTGTAAGTTTTCAATTTATGACAAATGTCACAAAAACACACTACAAGAGTGTAGAAACCGAACCAGGTTAGGGTGGGAAAATGAGTTAAAAATTTGGATATTTTGTGTGTAAAAAGGGTAAGAAGGGCTGAGTATGCGGGTCAACCAAGCCCAACTGGGTCAATTGGTTCCTTTTAGGAACGGACGATTGAGATGAGAGATGGATTAATGAGGTTGAGTAGTCTAGATTAAATCACAAAAGTTGTTTCAATGTGGCGTGTCTCATCATGAGCTAGTGAGCTCACTTCACTAAGCGCCACAGTGGTGTCACATCAGCTGATCTAGCAAATGGCAATGCGCCACGCGTGCACTGTCTATCCCAGTTAGCACCCCTTTTTCTTTTTCATATTTTCTAATTTCTACAAACTTTGTAAATGTACCAAAAATAGCTCGGGACTTCAAATAATTCCACAAAAAATCCAATGAACTTGTGAAACCGAGTACTATTTATCTATAAAAACAAAATAGTCAAATCACTTCTAGAAAATTTAATAATCACCAAACTTTTGAATGCCCTCTCAAAAAATTGACTTCCACACAACTAAATGTTAGAATCACAACCAAAGGTTTTCACCATCATATTATATATTTATTTATTTAATTTAATTTTTTTGGTGCGACAAACTTACAGATGATTTCTTTTCATTTCCCAAGCACGTGGGATTTAATTAAATTTTTTTTAAAGATGTTCATGCAGTATTAAATAAGTTAAATAAAGGAGTTTGTATGTTTTAAAATGAAATAATTATAATTAATTAGCAGACAGTTAAGGTAAAGGTTCAATGCAAATTTAAGACTTTTGCATGTCGACCATCTGTATCATAAATTTACAACTACTTGAACTTACGTGTTAACATTGAACACCTCCTATATATAATATGGACATTAATTAGTGCTATTCTGCTATTTAGCTTAACTATATTTATATTGTCATCAGATCTTTAATGTTATTTTCTCCAACTTAGTAAACACATTGACACTCACATTTTGGATATTAATGTGCTTTTGATTCAAGAATGATATATGCACACAAATTTGGAAAAAATTAAAATAAAATAAAAGAGTTAGGAACAAAATTTGAGATGAGATAAGGAGCATTCCAAGCTAGTTAATCAAAACTTAAGAAAACCTCTAATTCCTTTAGACAAACCTTAAGAATAAGGTTGAAAAATTAAGTGGTAAAATTTAACATAACTCGAAAATTTGGGGTGTTATACATATATGATACGCTGCTAGGTGTGAATCATGGCTTGTGGAGACCTAAGGGTAAAATGATGTCCTAAACCCATTGTCGGATTCAGTTGGAACCTAAGAGGTCACGCTCCAATAGGTGTGAGATGGTATTAGAAATGAGCTTGAATATAATTAATTAAAGGTTTAATTAATTGCGCCTATGATTAATAGAAAATAAATATAAGTGATGAGCTTATTAATTAATTAAGGCTATTTATTATTTTTGTCCCCTGAAATTCTTTTTTCACTTTGCTCCCTAAAGCTTAAATCCTTTCACTTTACTCCCCGAACTTTACACTCTCATCTACACCCTCAATTTCATCTATTATCTAGAGTTCTAGAACTCCGTTTTGAGTGATTTTTATATGGTTGTAAAGAAGAGATTCATAGCTTCAAAATGAATAGAAGATTGCTGATTTTGGTGGAGATTTGATGAGTCAAAAGTTGGGCCAAAGTTGAGATAAAAATGGACAAATAGATGAAGTTGAGTTCCGAGAGGCAAAGTGGGAGGATTTAACCTTGTAATACAAAGTTCAGGGGGTAAAGTGGAAGATTTAACTTTTATGGGGCAAAGTGAAAAAAGAAGTATGTTTCAGGGGATAAAAATAATAAATAGCCATTAATTAATGTTGGACCAATGCATATGATTAATTAATAGTTAATTAATAAGTTAATTGACTTTAAATACCAAATTTCAATAATTTTTTAGTTTAGATACCAAAATTTAATAGTATTTTAGATTAGGTATTAGTTGAAAAGTCAAACATAATAATATAGTAAATGGCACTATAATTCACAAATATTACATCACATGCCACTTCAATAAAATATATATATATATATATATATATTACAGCTATAAAAATCAATCCAATCACATATTAACTGTGACTGTTTTACAATTTAGTTGTGATTGTTTTGGTAAGTTGAAAAAGACAACTCTCACCACTATACTAAGTATTATTTTGAGTAAAATTATTATTTTGATCTCTATTTATACTATATTGTAATACAATTTGTCTTAAAAAAAATATTTCAATTCAGTCACAACCTAACTGTGACTGTATCAATTTAGCTGTGACTATCATTTAGTCACAACTAAATTTGAAGTTGAGTGTCGTATGGTCACAACTAAAACTGAAGTTGAGACTATATTAACTAATTTTCAAGATAAAATAAAAATATCAAGGACAATTTTGTCAAAAATTTATAAATTTTATCTAAGACCCATCATATGTGGGCTAAAGGACAGTAGAAGGGCAAATTTGTCAAACAAATAAAGCTCAAACAAATGGGTTGTAAATTTGTGACCTATTCTAAAAATCAAGTTTATTAGTTAGTAGTCAAACATAAAAATTATGAGCAAAACTGATTTTCTAAAAAAGTATTGAAACTAGGTATTTAATCCTAAATTTCTATTATAGAAAATTACAAATAAATCAATCAAACATTTCTAAATTACAAATAGGTCAATGCATAATTTCATATCCCATAATAGTCAATGATATATTTTAAGAAATTACATTTTAGTCAATGACCCACCGAATACCTAATTTCTTTTAAAATATTAATTTTGTTAATATACTTTTTTGCCCTTCTATTACATTTTTAGAAAATTGGTTGAATATGAATAAACAAAATTTGATCACATAAGTTAACACAAAATTATAAATAAACTTAGTAAGTGTATGACATTGCTCTATCTATTGGCTAAGATTAAGCATTTTTAATCTAAAGGCTAAATTATCAATATAAGAAAAAAATATCATGTTTCTTCATTTTTAATTAAAAAAATTTCAAAACTAAATAGATGACAATGATTATTTTTAAAAAGTACTTGAATTGATTATGTTATGTTGTCATTAACATTTTTATCAAGCTGTTTTTGTTATACGAATTATATATTTTACATAAAATACAGGTTATATTCTAATACTTCTACATCCATTTAAAATATTCTTAGTTGAAATCATTTATGTGGACTTTGAATTAGGGGTGGGCACGGCGTGGTTCGGCCCGGCGCACCCTTGACACTGTGCGCCGCGCGCGGACGTCCCCTGCTGGCGTGGTTCGGCGCTAAACACCGGGAAAATGAAAAAAAAAAACCAAACCAAACCACACCTGTAAGGGCCCCGGCATGGTTCGGTGTTCTTTTCCGGTGCTGAGTTTCAAACAGAGAGGCGAGACCAGAGGGAGAGAAAGAGAGAGGGAGCAACACAAACTCAAGCAAATAACAAAACCCAGCAAACAAAAATCATAAATCCATCTCCTATACAATCATAAATCTGCAATATAATCAAAGAAAAACAAAACCCAAATCAAGAAACATAACAGGTTCTTATTCTGATGCGAGAGAGGCGAGATCGAGTAAGAGGTACGGGTGTGGGTGTTTCTGTTTTGGGTGAGATCGGCTAATCGAGAGTGATGGAGTAGATCAGATCTGGGAGAGAGAGCGAAGTTGAGAGGGAGAGTTTGGTGGTGACTCACGGAGCGAAAGTGAAAGGGCTGGAGAATGGAGGCTGAGATCGCGGGACTGGAGCAGGGAGGCTGAGGTCGTGAGCAGCGACTGAGAGTGAGAGATCGAACTGCCGTTCGTGGCAATTCGTGGGTGTGGGAAAGGGGAGGCTGAGATCGAGCAGAGGTGGGTGTGGCTGGGAGGCGCAGTGAGGGTTTGGCCCTTTGGGTTTCGTTCAAGAGTGAAGGGTGAGTGAGAGTGTCTCACGTGAGTGAAGTCTGGTTTGGGGTTTCATTTTGATTTTTGGGGTTTCACAACACAACTTATCAGATTAGGGTTTGGGGTTTCACACAACTTATCAGATTGGAGTTTGGGATTTCATTTTGGGGTTTGGGGTTTCACTTTAGGGTTTGCCCAAACCCCAATTTAAAATAAGAAACATAATAGCCATATACTTAATACTTATACTTATATACCCTAATCTATACCATACTTATATTGTAGAGTTTAGGGTATATAATGCTAATATATATTATATGCTATATAATTTCTATACTTAAATATAGTTTTATAGACTTAAACCCATATACCATTATACCTTATACTTAATTTGTTAATTAGTTATAGGGTATAGGGTATATACTTATGTAATCATACATAATACTTACATATGTTATAATGTTATATAATTCCTGTACTAATATATGTTATATCTTTATTGTTTGATAACTTGATATAATATAAACTATATACTTTCAAATATTCAAATGAATCAAATAGATTAATTATAAATTTTAAACAATAAATAGTAGCATATAAAAAATATATACAAAGTTATAAACATATATAAAATTTATAAATTATAATAGGATGTTTTGTTTTTTTTTTTTAATTTTTAATAACTCTACAATATAGATTAAAACATATATAAACTAATAAATATACATAAAATTAATATATTAAAAAATTTAAAATTTAATAATTAAATATCTGGGCCGGCTTGGTTTGGTTTGGTGCAAAGGAGGGTAGAATCGGTTATGGAACCGGCCCACACCGGTTTGGTTTGGTTTTTTTTCCGGTGTTGACTTTTTTTGGTCAACTCGATTTTTTTCGGTTTTTGAACTCCGGCTTGGTTTGGTTTTTCCGGTCTGCGGTTTTTATGCCCACCCCTACTTTGAATAATTTGGGACTCGATTAAGTTAATAACCTACACGTGGGCATAAGGTTGTACGCAATTTATCAACTCATGTTTGTATTGACTAAGATAAGTTTCAGTGGATGTACAATAGTGCATGTTCTTTTCTGCATGGAAAATTGAAATTAAAGTATATCAAGATTTATAAAAAAGAATAAATATATTTATGATAACAACCAAGTATATTATATATGTTGAAATGATATGAATAATTTACCTAGTAGCTCATTTTATAGTTTCAAAAGTGAAAGACACCATATTCAAGTTTTAGTTTTGGACACTATGATGCACCTACTAATTTGGAAAAATGTGTGGTGTTTTTTTTAGTTTTGGACATTGTGATGTAGCTACTAATTTTGGAAAAAATGTGTGGTGTTTTTTTTTAAAAAAAATTTTGGACATTATGATGTAGCTACTGATTTGAAAAAATGTGTGTTTTTTTGGGTATATGTGTGACAGTATCTGTTTAGATTTTTATAGATATTAAAAATCAGTATTTGTATGACAATATCTGTATGAATTTGCATATGTTAATTATCATTTTGACACTTTTATAAGAAGTAATGAGAGTATCTACAACATAATAAGTAGAAACATTATTTTTAAAATTGAAATCATAACCATTGTCGTTTATCTACAAACTTAAATATAGACACTGTCAAACATATACTGTTCTGACCTCGAGACAATGATATTAAAAACTGTACTGTTTGATAAAGAGTTTTGATTTGGTTTTTGGTAAGCAGAAACTAGACATCTTAATGGTCATTTTAAGACCAATATCACCTTAATCGAACCTCAGATGCATTAGTTATGCATTTTCTAAATTGAACTTGAATTTCTGAAATCTATCAGCTAGCAACTATTTTTTTGTCTCCTATAGACACTGTCACACATTCACTGTTTTGACCCCGAGACAATGATTTTAAAAACTGTACTGTTTGACAGAGAATTTTGATCTGATTTTTGGTAAGTAGAAACTAGACACCCTAATTGACAGGACCGACCCCGAAACCTTCCATTTCATTTCGAGGTCACCCTGTGGGTTCCCACGTCCCTCGGACATAGGGCCCACTACCATAAATCTTCAAACCTTTCAAAAAAGAAACTTGTATATGCAAATATTCTGCCGAAAATTCGGCAGCACTTCCCCTGAAAATGTCACTTTTCCAAATTTTCAAACCTGTTAAAACACACTTCTAACTGTTCAGCTTCCCTACCACAATCATTTTAGGCCTCCGGCCTATCATATATCTTATATTTATTTACATATGTAGCTACAAACTTTAGACCCTATAACTAGTACATGTTCGAGTCAAGATTTTCTACCCTCAACAATGGGAGCGAAGATCCACCTCGACGCACAAACTTTTCTACGGGCCGCCGCTTCTACCTGGGGAAAACATCAAAACATAAAAATAACTTCCAAATGAGATAGGCCCAGTGAGTGGATATCTAAATCAAAGGTTTATTTAAAACCAACAATATAATAAATTGTTTTAGCGTCTGGACTCACAAGTTAATTTATTTTCCCCTATATGAAAATATTGTTTTCAACGTTTACTTTCGGTAAAACACAACAGAAGAATCACTATCACTTTAGATTTCTAAAATTTCATTTAAAGATAAAATAAAAATGCGTGAATAATTCCAAGGGTAAGAAAATAAAATCCTTTCTCAATAAATTCTTTTAAGAATTCACATAGAGAGAAAATAATTGTAAAGAACAAAATTTTCAAAGGGGCGTTTTCCATCTAAGCACCCAAATGACTTATTCTTCCACCCGCACCGTCGCAACGCCGTCATACGAGTGGATTCAGTGGCCCTTGTACCATCGTTTCGCCGTCGTACAACAAGCCAGAGTGTCGTACGTGCACGCCGACTGCCCCCAAAGGGCGAGGCATCCCGACACACAGCCCAAAGCCTTTGTGTGTGCCGTGATGGGTCCCAAAGACCTCCTTAACATAAAACTGGTGGGTACTTAACGGAATTTAAAATAGTGGTTCAAACGTTCATAAATCCTTATGATTTGAAACTCCAATATTTAAACAACTTTTTTTACTTTACATAAACTCACGAACATTAAATATACTTGTTCATTTTCAAATCCGGTAAACTTTTAAGAATTCTATCGAATAAATTCCGTAAAACCTTTGATATATACATATGTATACCTATATACATATATAGTATCATGCCAAAAATCAACATGAAAATTTATTCTATTTTTATTCACTTAACTTTACTCAAGCCAAATAAATTTCAATCAAAACCCAATTTATTTCCCAAACCCTTATGGCTATGACTTAGCACATAATCCAAAAAGAAAAACTAAATTATAAATTCCTAACATAGTTATATGAGAAAGTATCCACTCACTATTGAAGAGTCTACGCTCGCTCTCCGGATGGGTCGCCTCCGGTCTCGGGTGCATCACCTAGAGAAAATAAAGACAACGAGATATAAACTTTAGACTTGGTACAACAACATAAATTAAAGTACGTGTGACATTTTAATTTCCTAAACTTCAACCATAGACCCAATTTTAATCCTTCTCGGCTCCAACTCGGTAAAACCCCACTTCTTAATCCCTTAATCCATACACAGAAATCTTAGGCGCAGCCGAGCCTATTTAAATTCATTTCGGAGCCCAAAAAGTGTCCGTTTGACAACTAAATTTTGGGTTTTGTCTACCCGACCCATTTCTAATAATCTATACTATTATTTAACTTCATTTGAGTTTTGAAACAGCGTTACCATACGACATGGATAGTTAGGTATCCGGAGTTTCTATTCGTGTCGCCCAAAGTAGCGGGTTCTATCTCAAAATTATAATTTCCCCCAATTTAACTCATCTAGATCGCAATTAAGGTTCCTAAGGGCTGGAAATTGACCAAAACTCAATTTAAAACAGCCCCCAAGTTCAGAAATTGGGGTAACCCGAATTGGGCATAAACCCCCAAATTTTCCATTCTCAATTTCTCCAAATCCTTGCAAATTTCTTGTTTTAAACCTCATTTACAAGTTCCTAGGATGAGAATCATCACAAACCCATCAAGAACCACCTAAGATTTTTGGATTTCTTCCTAACCCGAAATGGCTTCCACAACCCATCAAAATTCAACCATAATTCACTCATGTTCATCACTAGAATTTAAAGGGAAAGGAAGCCCATTACCTATGGAAGAGAAGCCTTCAAGGATTTATGGAAGTTAGGTAGGAATTCTGGCCGGAATCGGAGAAGGAAGAGTGGCTCTGTTCTGCCCGTTCTGGGCTGTTCGTCGCGGCTGCCGGCTAGAGGAAGGTGCTGCGGGCGGCGCCGGCGGCTGAGGAAGACGGTGGACTAGCTGGGTCGGCCGGTAGTGGCCTGAGCTGGGCTGGCTGGTGGCTGGGGTTTCTCATGGTGAGGGAGAGATGCGGGAGAGAGGGAGGAGCGGGAGAGTGAGAGTGAGAGGAAAGGAGAAATTAGGGGGGTGGGTTGAGAAGTTTGTGGGGTTTTCTAGAGAATTTCTGATTTTTATAGGTAGGGGGGGTGTATGGAGTAATCTCTAGAAATTTCTAGAAGCTTCATTCATGTGCCAAAAGACTAAAATGCCCTTTACACACAAAACCATCTCACTCTTAACTCGCGGATTTCCAATTTATTTCCTCCTCCCAAAGTCCCCGTTCGATTACCCAATTTCTAGTTATGATATATATATATATGCGAGTCTGTTCCTAATTGGCCTTTTTTGGTTGCATCACTTCCGAATAGAATTTTATCTTAGTTTTAAATAAAAAAGATAAGAATTTCGGGTCGGGTCATTACACTAATGGTCATTTCAATACCAAGATCACCTTAATCGAACCCCAGATGCATTAATTATGTATTTTCTAAGTTGACCCTGAATTTTTGAAATCTATCAACTATCAACTATTTTCTTTTGCATATCTGATTTTTCTAACCTCTATTGTGTTCTTTATGATTTCAAACTAAATCGAAATTAATGGGATGATGTTAGACCTTTGAAGGATGAGCATTGCTCCCAAATCTTAGGCTAGATTGATTATTGAAACTATACTAATCCACAGTTCCAAAACAATTGATATTTTTTGTGAATGAACCTTTATATGTCTAAAATTATTCAACCAATTTTCAAAGTATTTGGACTTATACTTATATTTCTATAAATCTAAGAGTATACCTTGCCTTTATGAGTTTATTCCTTGACAGTCAACTATGTTTGATTAGACAGATACTGTTAGATAGTGTATGTTTTAAATTTTAGTATAATATGCACACTACCTGACAGTGTCTAATATGTTTTTGAAACTGTGCAACAATTTCCTATTTAAAATCAATATATTAGACATTGCCACTAATATGTTTTATAAAATGTGCAATAATTTTCAATAAAAAATAGTGTTTAATATGTACACTGCATGTTTCTAATATACGTTTTAAACAAGAGGATCAACTAAAGTAAGATGCAAGGGAAAAAATGAGATAAATGAAAAAAAAGAAAAAAAGCTTACATGTTGTAGTAAAAAAAGGGATAAAAGTAAAAAAAATGAAATATGCATCTTAAATAGAAGTATAAAGAGAAACAAGATGTAAAGAAAAAAAAGGTGGAAAAAAGAGAAAAAAAAGAAGCTTATACGTTATTAATACTAGCTGATCAGTTGTAGAATTTGTCTAAAATAACATTTTTTGTTATCCTACAAATGTTAGGTGATTTATTATGTTAATTTTGTCATGTGTCAGCTTGTGGTTATTATTAACCTCTTTGTAATTTTTATAATTATAAGATATTGATGATATCATTAATATGTAAGTAAAATGGCAAAAAACGTAAATACACTTGTGTTTTAAGTCTAGTTGTTACTCTTTATTTTTATTTTATTACATTTTAGTCAGTACCCATTATTTAGATAATGCGTTGACCATTATAAAATTATAAATTATTTTATTAATTTTTATGTAATTAACCCATTCTATTAATTAATTAACATTGGGCTATTGAGTTTTATTAATTAATTTTCTAATTGCCGAAAGGCGCTCAACCCCATTCAACCCTAAACCTTTTTTCTAATTTTTACAAATTTCTCAAAATACTTTGCAGTTGAGCGGAATACCATTCATGGGTTTGTCAAGATTTGGGCGTCCAAAGGGAGCGGAAGGCCAGTTGAGTCCCAATCTTTACGTGGCCAACTGTGGGCCAGCGGTGGGACTCTCATATGACACCATTGCTTCGGTGTTTGGGGCCTTTGGTGAAGTAAAAGGAGTGTATGCGGCTGATGAGGGCGGTGCTCGTGTTGTTGTGTCTTTCGCTGAAGAGGGTTGTGCCCACAATGCATTGAAAACATTGGGCGGACGGCCATGTGCTGAGCTTGGGGGGCGTTCCTTGCACATTCGTTATTCCGTGCTTCAACCCACTTCACAGGTACTGTGTTCTGGATTAGTTCATTGGATTTCGACTCTTGTTTTTTGTTTGTTGGGTGGTCTTGATTGTCCATATAGAATTGAATGGCCTTGGTTGTTTTAGTGAATGTAGTCCGTTTCTTTAGGGCAGTAGGAATAGTGGGAACATTTTCATTCTACGGAAGAAATTATATACTTTTATGTGAGAAATGACAATGTTGAGGACCAAGTTATTTGAAAAAAGAAACCTCTTCTAGCTGATTTCCTTATGATTTTATTTATTTTTTGCACCGTTGAGATGGGTTGTGTTTCTAATGGCAATGTCATGGCTTGCACGCATGCATTACTTTCACTGTAGCAAGTATTACAGTCTAAAAGTGGTTGATTGATATCTGTACATTGTTTACTATGTCTATGTAAATATTAACTTTAGAGACTAATTCTGACTCCAGGGTGATTCATATTGGGCTTGAAATGATGTTTTAATTTTATTTTCAAAATTAAAATTAATAAAAAGACTTATTTTCTGTACGTTTATTTTTGATACATAATTTGAGTTCCAGAGTATGTATATTATTTTTCAATTCTTCTTAGATTAACAAGTTTGATTCTTTTCAGGGCCTAGTCAATGACTCAGTTCCAGTATCATTGCTGGCTTCAGAGTTGAACATCCCTGGCCTTTACTTATTGCACGACTTTGTCACGGCTAAAGAGGAGGAGGTATTCAGTCCTTTTCTTTTGAAACCATACTTGCTTTATTCAGTCACGTGCATTTCCTTTTTATATTTGTGCTGTATCAACCAAAATCTTTTTGCACTTCACCTTATAAATGTATAGAGCCCTTCCATAAGGTATCAAAGCCATTCGGTTCTATTGGAAAAGGATTTACTTCTTTTTAATTGTATTTTATTTCTTCATGTTTTATAATAGTTAGATGACCAAGTTGTTTTCAATTTAGATGATTTTTTTATGAGGATGAATGGATGATTTGTAAATGTGGACCAAACAAATAGACGGTTTGGATCATTGAGTCATATAGAGGGGTGGACCTATTCTTAAAAAGATGGATCCTGTTTTTGGAGTTTCTTGTACATGCACATGCATGCATATATGTACTTATTTTGGTTTCTTTAGGAGCTTCTTGCAGCAGTTGATGAAAGGCCTTGGAAAAATCTTTCGAAAAGAAGGGTTCAGCACTATGGCTATGAATTCTGTTATGAAGTAAGCATCAAATACTTTAGAGCTAGCCTCCTCCTTTACTTTGATTTGTTGGTTATCAACTACAGCATTTTGGATATATACAAATTGGACAGCAATCAAACCATTTTAAATACAGACAAATCCTTTCTGTTTTTTTTTTTTCCCCTTGTTGTCGGGGTAAGAGGATGGTGGGATTGGGGGGAGCTGTAAGAAGTCGCTGAAATTTGACATATCATTATGCTTCCACGAGGTATTGGTTGGGGCACTTGGGGAAACCTCTGATTGATTGCTTCAACTTTCCTTAGCTCTAGAATTCTCAATGAACTCATGAAAATTTATATGATTTCATTCAAAATGCTTTCTCTATTTTATACCTTTAGAATCTGCTTGTGTGGGTGTGCCTAGGCGTAACAGTATGCCTTGCCTCAAGCGATGGGTGGTCGTGGTCCAACTTGCTGAAACCACCTCTTTGGAAACAATGGAATGGTTGTCTAGATCTTGCCTTTTCTAGAGCTGAAAATGGGGGGAGCCCCGTGTGCTGGATCATTGTTTTTTGATTTTGTTTTTTCAAAACTCTGGAGTTATCTTCTCTTATATGTATCTAAAATTTTTACATAGTGTGTGTGTGTGTGGCATGCACGTGCGTCCATGTGTGCGTGTGTGTTTGCTAGTGTTCAAGTAAATCCAAGTGCTATAATAGTCAATAGCCTGTAATTAGCATCAAATAATGCTAAATTAATTCCTGTCTATGCATGTTTCAAGATCTTTAGCAACATTCCTTTCTTTTTGATTGTGATCAGAGTGTGATTCTATAAGATGAATCTCTACCATCTTTAGGATTTACAATGGTTGTAGGAAGCATTTTAACTGAGGTAAGAACGTTTTTATTTACTTTTTCTCCTTTTAATGAATAAAAGAATTCATGGCTGGTTGGAAATATATGATCTTTTAAGGATATATACTTTTCATCTTTTAAGGAGATGTTCCCCTATATTTCCAGTCTCTTTTATTTCGAAACCATAAATGGTGACAAAGTAGTTTCCTTTGAAGGGACACAAACTACAATGGATGCCGAATGTTTTACAGTTTAGTTAAAGATATTGTCAATTGTGATCCTCTTTTTTTCCTTATCCAATTAAAAATGTTGTATGGTCGTTTTCTAATATTGTCTTAGCTATCTGTTTCTTTTTTAAGCAAGGGTTACCAAATACCAGATGATTCTTTTTAATTGAGGAATATGAATGACTTTTCAAGCCTTTCTGTATGACTCAGTCATTTTACTTCTTGTTAGACAAGGAATGTTGATCCTAAAAGGAACCTAGGTGAATTTCCAGCATTTGTGTCCACTATACTTGAAAGAATTTCTATGCTTCCAAAGCAGGAGGATGTTGAAATTATAAGTTTGGACCAATTAACGGTATGCAACCTTGTTTTTGTGCGCTTTATTTGCAATAATTCTTTCATTTGACCATGTAAATCTTGTTTTTCTGGTTTAATATAGTGATGAAATAGAAGAGCATAGCCTATACATGTACTAATAATACATCTTAAGATGGAGTTATTGCGTCATGATGTGCATTTAAGACTGAAGATAGACTATTATATTACAGGTTAATGATTACCCAACTGGGGTGGGCTTGTCCCCACATATAGACACCCATTCTGCTTTTGAAGGATTAATTTTCAGCCTTTCGTTAGCAGGGCCTTGCATTATGGAGTTCAGAAGATATTTCGAAGGTGATTGGCCTCCCACATCTTCTTCAAGTATTGATATTGAAATGGAAAATCCTGCACACAATTCAAATTTCTTAAGGAGGGCTATCTATCTTCCCCCTCGGTCTATGCTACTATTGTCTGGAGAGGCACGTTATGCTTGGAATCACTACATACCACACCATAAGGTATATTTTATAGTTCATGAATTAGCAACTGGCTGTGTGCTGAGGTGTTATTATTATGATAAAACTGTTAAACAAAATTAATCATGCATGACATCAACATAATCATCATCAATACCTCTCTTTCTCTCGCTCTCTCCCCTGCCCCCTCCTTCCCTCGCACTGCTGGACGGGGGCAGCATTGTTATAATCATTCCTGATGGCAAAGGTTCAATAATTGATCCTTTGACAGATTGACATAGTGAAAGACAGTGTGATCAGAAGAGGCTCAAGGAGGGTGTCTTTCACATTTCGCAAGGTGCATAGTTTTCAAGTTTTTTATTTATTTTTTCCTGCCAATCTAGAGATTCTAATTATGTTATGTTATCATAAATATGTTATCCATGGCCTCCTTGAAGATGATTTACAATGAAAAGAAAAAGAACTTGTAGTGTTTTAGAAGATACAGCTTGAGCATCTCTCTACATGCATCTTTTGAGTTTGCTTTCTATTTCTTGGGTTTAAAAAATTTCTATTTCTCAATAACTGAAAACCATGCTAATTATGCTTGTGTAATTTCTTGGTGTTTGGAATGTATGATATAGAAAGAATGAGGTATAGAGGTGGTAACATAGGTTATTTAAATTGATCAGGGTTTGACAAGGTGAAAAGTTCAGTGACTAGTTTCAGAAAATTTAGGATTATATGAATTTAGGGTTTTGTAATGCAATGTGGATATAAGAGTGACTCCTGTATGGTGTGTTAATAATTCAAGAAAAGCAGAAACTTAAAAGAATTGCGTGATAAATAATACATACATGCACGTGGATCTAAAAGCTCAACAGGGAGCACACTTTGGCCATCTTAGCCTCAATAGTCCAAACCCTAAACCCAGTATTCTATCATTGCCCTAATCCCAGTATTCTATCATTGAAGTTTGAATTCTTCAATAAACGGAGGCAAATATAAATCTTCAACCAATTCAATTTGATTGAAATATGAGTTTGATATGATTGAACCAGATTCTTTATAGGATTAAAATTCTCAAGAAATTACTGAAAAGGAACATTATAACTCAAGAAAAAAATCCAAGGGTTCCTATAAACTTCTAGAAACCTAAGGAACAAAAAAGGTTATTAAAGAGTAAATTATATTGCTGCCCCGTGAATTTTAGCCTGTCTCACTTTGATCCTTAAAATTTTAAATGACTCAAGTCCCTGAACTTCAATTTGTGTGCTGAAATGGTCCTTGACATGAGTTCTTTTTATTTTTCCATAAAATGAGTAATGTACTAAGTGCATGACTATTTTTTCATGGGTATAATCGATACTAAATAGTAATTTAAAGACAAAAAGTAAAAATAGAAAAGTTTCCCCTTCCCCTCTTCCTCATCCTTCCTCCCTGTGGCCCTTCCCTTTCTTGCTATCTCTATTCTCTCTACCAAAGCAGGGAACCATGGTTTTGAACCCTAAATGCTTGCTTATTTACGAAATAGGATTATCTCCAGTTTTAGATAGGGTTTCAGTATATTCAAGCTTCCATGAATGGGGAGGAGGGTGTCAAATGGGATCCATGCGAATTAACAGGATCCCTCTCCTACAAGACCTTTTGGGATTTAAAGCACCCAAAAAGAGGATATTTGACTGTTACAAACCTTGGACTTATTTCATTAGGTGGAGTTTGTTTATTAGCATTCAGCACCTTTACAGATGTCAATATGCCCAGTACTGGAATTTTTAAGTGTTCTGCTAATGAAGGTATTGGTCCTGCTAAAATTCTGTTGGTGTTTTTAACTTTGGAATTAACTTAACTTTCCTCCCCCTTCAGAAATCAAGTTAGTATTTTGGTGCCAAGTGATGAGAAAAAGATTGAAAAAGGTCATGTAATCCAACTCTATCTTTGTGGTTGGATTAAATACACATCATTTCTACAATATTCAGCAGTCCAAGTAGCTCTTCTCATATTTCCAGCGGTCCTAGCAGTGTTTCTACCAGCCCAAGTCACTAGAGACTTTTAAATTTCTCAAGGTTTTAATTAATGGTACATGCATCATCTCAGTTGTAATAAATTTTGGAGTTTTGAACGTTTTCTACTGACATTTATTAGGCTATATAGGAATCAGGAATTTATTAGAATTTCAAAGGTTTCTTTGGAACCTTTAATGCTAGTTTAAGAGGGGTAACTTATTGGGCATATATGTATATGTAAGTGCCTGAAGGCAAGTTATGAATTAACGAATGCAAATTGTTATCAGAAAACTTTCTTGTCTTTAACTTTCCAGCAAAGTGAAACTTTTAGTGTGAAGCCCCTGGAGTGAATCCATTCTCTCTATCTTTATCTTTTAAGAGGTTCAATCTTCTCTTTCTTTTAATCGATTGTTTTAGCCTACCAAGTAAGTGATTTATGAGTTTCATACCTTCATATATGAGTTTAAGGATACCTTTTTTTTCACATAGAGAGGCCCTTCCCAATTTCCAATTTCTGATTTGTCTAATTTTTTTGGAAGGATGATCCTTGTATAGATCTTAGAAAATNGATCAAATAACAATGCAAAGTGGATCCCACAAGTCATACCTTATTATGTTTAAGATGAGGTACACCTTAACGGATGGGCTTTCTCTCTCTCTCTCTCTATATATAATATATATATATATATACACATATATATAGAAAATTCTCTTATTTAATCGATTGTTTTAGCCTACCAAGTAAGTGATATATGAGTTTAAGGATACCTTTTTTTTCACATAGAGAGGCCCTTCCCAATTTCCAATTTCTGATTTGTCTAATTTTTTTGGAAGGATGATCCTTGTATAGATCTTAGAAAATAGATGGCTTCGATGATCAAATAACAATGCAAAGTGGATCCCACAAGTCATACCTTATTATGTTTAAGATGAGGTACACCTTAACAGATGGTCTCTCTCTCTCTCTCTCTCTCTCTCTCTCTCTATATATATATATATATATAATATATATATATATACACATATATATAGAAAATTCTCTTTGGAGGTCATCTGTTTTTTAACTAAAGCACTGCTGCAGTTCTCTCCATGATTTTAGCGTGTAGGTCATTGTTTGAAGCTATATTTTAGGTTTTAACCCTTGAATTTTAGGCAGTAGCATAAAATTGAGAGTTAAAACCTAAAATCTAATCGAGGAATGGAGCCCAAACTACAGAGTTAAAAAATTGTGGAACAAGTCTCAATCGGCGATTTAACCCTAAAGCATTAAACCCTGCCAAGAATAAGATCAAAAGGTGGGGAAAAAACCATAAAATATACTTGTCCATTCAACAATTTTCCGTTTTTGTATGGAAAATTGTTGATATATATATATATATATATTTTTTTTTTCTCTTAGTAATTATGTAGGATTTAAGGTGATGATTATATCTACCCTTGAAAAAATGGTGACGTGCTTATCATATGACAACTTTTGGAGAAATTGATAGAATTCAAAGCAAGAACCATTTTAGCACACAGATTGAAGTTCATAGATCAAAGTGCATCTTTTTGAGACCAAACTGATCTGAGACAAAGGTTAAGTTCAAGACTAGCCATTTTGGAATCCAAAACATTTTGTTTCCATTTGTAAATTCAATGGAAAGAGACTGTTGTTTGCTAACCAGAATGAAAGCATACCGAAAATAAATTCTTCCTTGGCTAGGACTTATAGACCTTCCCATCATATTGCAGAGATGATTGTGTGACAAATCTTTAGGCCCCGTTTGGTTTGCAGATGGGTTCTTTAGGAATGTCATTCCTCAGCCCCTTCCAGAAGGATGTGAATAGGTGGATGTGAATGAATGATTCTCATTCCACTGCAGAGAAATGCTGGGAATGGTAACTAGGAAATAAATTTTATCAACATTCCAATGTTTGGTTTGGGTAGTACTAGGAATCAATATTTGTTCTATTTTCCAATACCCTTTATCAATTGTACACATATAATTATTCATACATGTATGACATAAATGTTATTTTCAATTATAATTAGTGTAATATGGTCATAAAAACCACAATAAAGGCATTTGCAAGTAATGAGAATGGCAAACCCAATTGCGGCTCATAAGTTTCATATTCCCCCCTTTATGGGTATCTTATGTAAAGGCTACAAATTTCCAAAAGTATGCTTCCCAAACATGGGAATGGAATCCCATACCCATTCCCAATCCCCGTTCATACGAAAAAAATGTGTAGTTACTTCCTTTTCCATGGTACTAACTACCCCTTGCATATTTGTGTGTTTATAAAATGTGCAACACCTTTTTCCTCTTGCAATCACAAGAGATCCTTTGTTAAGCTTCCACTGTCCTTTACCAAATTGATTTATGTAGCCCTCTTCATCTAATTTACCTAGGAAATTAGATTTAAAAGGAGATCTGATACATGTCATAGCATCATTTTGAAGATTCACCTCACCCATCCCCACAATTTTCAATGCACCTTCATTCCCCATCTGCACTGCACACCAAAGTCTCTAGACTTTTAAGATGTGGAGTTCTTGTAGAGTGTGGCATAATAAAAAGCTCTAGCATCAACCACACTATATATCTTCACAAGAGATGAGCAGGATTGGTTTCACAAATGAGAGCATTGTGATCTTTCCATCCTGAAGATACAGCTGTAGTGTCTTTCCCTTTTTGCTTTACTTCAGTTTTTTCGTTCTTGAGATTTCACCATTACCGCTTGTCATGACCTTTAAGACCACAGTGATAACAAGTAACATCTTTCCTTGTTCTTATTAATTTTTGACCTCCCATGAAAATGAGAATTTCGAATTTTATTCTTCTCCTTTCCTCTCATTTCTATATTCAACATGCTTCCAGTTACTTGCTAGGAAATGATTCCTCGTGTGGCAGAGTTACTGACTAAAACCATTAAGGTCTCTTAACTGTTTTGCAGGGAGTTTAGTGGCAGGAGAGCTTGTTCTCTTTTTTGTTTTTTTTGTTTTTGGTTGTGGAAATATCTTGTTCTAATTTTTATCAAGCCTTTGATGTGCCTTTCCACAGTAAGTTAAGCCTGCAGTGACTTAGACTAAGAAGCAGTAGCTTCATGTACAGAAACTAGTTTCTGAGCAAAGTGATATATTAAAATTAAGATGATTGGAACTGCTGCAAAATGGAGCAATCTGTGATCTTAATGAAATTATTTAATTTGTTTCTTAACTGAAAATTTCTTTATTTCTCTGTTGAGTATACTTTTTTGTACCACTCTCGGTTGAGTATATTTAAATGGCAGTGTGCATGCGAATTTTAGTGATTCAACTCATTCCCTATGTTTAAAGTAGTTGAGTTAATATTAATAAACTAAACTAATTTCCTTCATCTGCATTTGCTCGGCCCCAAAACTTTTCTTATGCTTTCCCATTCTCTTCTATGTTTAAAAGTAGTTATATTTATGAAGATGCATTCATGTTTTTACAGGTCAGAACCAGCCCTTGCCAATGTGAATTTCCCCAGTATTGTGATTCTCAGAGATAAAAATGGTATTTTTCCTACAGGTAGTAGATGTTGATTTGAGCTGTGGTGCTTTCAATCACTGTAATCTATTATGGGAGATGGTTAACCATGGAGTAACACGATCATTAGTGGACTTGATTCTTTGATCTTCAAACAGATAAACTCTGCTGTTAAAAGCTAAGAATTGGTTTCTTAGACCTTCAAAGGATGATTTTAGTGAATGAAAAGTTATATCTAACAGTCAAGAATTGCGTGATTGACTTTATAGGATTAAATGCCATGGTCAGTAAAATGGCGAAAGTTGTGTTCTTTATAACACAACTCAAACCCTAGGCTTTGTCATTCGATCTCAAACTCAAATCCTAGGTTACGCTGTCGTTATCGTCCAAATCTGTTTCTACTTGAAAATTTGATTCATCATTTTCAGGGCCATAATTTCATTCAAATAGAGCCAACAATTAAAAATGAATTCAATTTCCATATATGCAAAACAATTAATCAACCATCAGACAAATTAAGAAAAAATCAAGAAAACCAAAATTATATGTAATTAATTAAAGAATTAACATGTAATATATGCAATTCACAGTTAAAGAACGAATGGAATACAGATCCCCATCCTAGACATGCTAGAAGGCCAACATCTGGAACTAGAGTAAAACCAAAAAATCAGGAACAAAAGGCAAGCAAAAGGCAGAAGATATCCATTTTACATATTTTAACCCAGAGGCCAGCTAGTTAATGTGAAAGTAAATTGACATTTTTTTTCTTTCAAATTCAATTATAGTCAAACCCATAAAACCACTCCAGACCCAGCCTTCTATGCCGCATCAACAAAGGCTTTTTTGGTCTATTCTGTGGTTCATGTTGATGGAGGGAGTGGAGAACACAATCTTTGAATCAGGCAGAACGAGCTTCCAGTTGGAACTCGGGTCTCACTGGAAGCCATCGTAGAGGACAACACAATCTGAACAAGAGGAGAGAGAGTGAACCAGAGGAAAAAGAGAATGTGTGTGTGTGTGAGAGAGAGAGAGAGAGAGAGAGAGAGAGAGATATGGGCAATAGCTGTGATATTTTGCCCGAATTATAATTGGAATATTAGAAAAAAATGGGGATCAAATCTAGCTGGGTATGGGTTGACTAGGGGTATTGAGAGAGGTTAAGTTTATAATAGAGGGTTTTGAACTACTTTAATATAGGGTGAGGATTTTGAGAGAACCTAGCTCTAAATTGGGGGTTAGTAAATATTTACATAAAAAAATATAATTAGGTTCATACAATTCTTATGAACAAATAAATAATAACCTATGAGGAACCTACGAACAATTCTCAATTGTAGGTTACTTATTTGCCCCAATGATGGTATGAAGAATATATATATAGGTGTCTTAGTTTAAGTGTTTTAATGAATTGAAGAAGATTTTTTTCTAATAGTAGAATTAACGATAATTAAAGATTTACAGGGTCAATCGATCAAGTCCTTGAAACTTGAAAATTAAAAGAGTGAACACAAATCAAATCAACATAGTCAAGAATATTATTGTCAGATAAATCCCTCGGCTCTTGGAACTTCATGGCTATGACCTCATCTCCTACAACATCTTCAAGCATCTCTTGTCCTCTTGATCTTTAAATTTGCCTTGATCATCTTCTTTTACAACTCCATCAAACTGAACTTCGCCATATAGAAACCTACCTTAGGCATTGATGACACCACATAGAGTCCCTAATATAAGTTCCTTGGTGTTTTTCTTTCAGACACAAATTGCTGACTGGTTGTATCATCATATTAATAGGTTGCTCATTCGATAGCCAGTCCAGTTTGATTTTTCTTGTGATGATATGTTTCACTTTGGTGGGCACAAGGGATATCTGATTGGTTTGGATCCCATTTTGTGTTTGATTGTGTAACCTCTTAGTTCTTTCAATAAAAGTATGCCTCGGCTATCCAAAAAAATAATAAGGTTCAGAATATTCTACTAAAGAATGAAGAATACTTTGGTATAAAAGAATGAAGAATACTTTGGTACAAAAGAATGAAGAATACTTAAAAGAACACATAAGAAGATATAATGCAAATTTAACAGACGCTTCACTTGATCGATCTTCCTTCTTCCACGAGCATATCCTAGCTAATTGAAGCTGAAACCAAACTGAATAAATCCATTTATGATTTATTTTGAGGCCAAAAGACTTTTTTCGTCTTTGTATGGACGAGTCGCATTTTGATCTTCATCATTTCAATTTACATTTTTTAAGGACCGTGTTTCTATTAATGTCACAATGAGGTACAATTCGTCAAAATCGAGACGAAAATACTGACGTGGCACCACCTGATTAGCTCTAAAGTAGATGATTTTGAAAAATTGGATCAGATTGCGACATTAATGAAAACACAGTCCTGAAAAAATGTAAATTGAAATGACTGGGATTAAAGTGCTACTCGTCCAAAGTATAGGGACCAAAAATGTTTTTTTGTCTATTTTGAACGTAATATTCAAAAACACTGGACCCCAAGCGGAATAAAATTGAAATCTATGAAGGACCAGGTAACTCAAATTGTGGGCCGAAAGCAACACAACTGGATCCGTTAGAAACCCCAATTAAAAGATGGGTTTTATAGGAAGGTGAAAGCTCAAAGTGAGGATATTGGTAATTATTTCTATATAATATATAGTATATACCAACTTGCCATACTATATTATTATGAATTATAGTATTAGCCAATTAGGATATAGGGTATAGTGTAGGGTTTAGGGTTTAAATGTTTTATAATATAATATAATATTATGATATGATATAAATTATTCAATTAACTATGAATTATAGTATATAAGAAGTTACCATACTATATTTTTAATTAATTTTTATTTAGAAATTTTAATTAAAATATTTAGTTAATGTCCGGTATAGTATAGTATTGGTTGGTATGGTATGGTTTCAGTATGGTATAAAGATTGATATTATTTTTTGGTATAAAACTTAACACGAAACGGTATAGAATCGGTATAGTATGGTTTTACGAAATAAAAGCCCACCCCTAATTTTGCTTGTGAATAAGCTCACCCTTTTGTTTCTTAATTGAATTTTTATATTATTAACTCATTTTATATTCTAATAACTCTAAAAATAAAGTTGGAGATGACCCAAATTTAGTCAAATGATATTTCTCTTCCTAATGTTGAGATTCCAAGTTCCATTTAAACACCCCATCTTAAATTTGTTTTTTTTTTTTTTTATAAAAAATAACTTT
>QANT01004137.1:0-19265 GCA_003254885.1 Purshia tridentata | reverse complement strand
GCTTTTATTGCTATCTATTTAAATCAAACCTTGAACAAGCGGGCAGTGACGTCTTTACTGAGGTAGGCTTCAAGAATTGGAAGAAGGGGAGAGAAAAGTTTAGCATTCATGTTGGGCCGGTTGGTAGTGCTCACAATCGATCAAGAGAAGCTGCTATGTATCTAATGAACCAAAAGTTGCATATTGAAACAGTTGTGGGAAAACAGTCAGATTAAGCTCGTGTGCATTATCGTACTTGTTTGAATGCAGCAATCGATTGCACAAAGTTTTTGTTGCGACAGGGGCTTTCTTTTCGTGGCAATGATGAAAGTGCCACTTCAGGCAATCGAGGGAATTATTTGGAGCTTTTGCACTTTCTTGCAGATCATGATGATAAAGTTAAGGCCGTTGTGTTTGAACATGCCCCGATGAATCTCAAGTTAGTGGCACCTTCAATTCAAAAGGATCTTGTTAGTGCATGTGCCATGGAAACCATCAGTAATATCATGAGTGATATGAAAGATCGACTATTTATATAATGGTGGATGATTCACGTGATATTTCAATAAAAGAGCAAATGGCTTTGGTGTTGCGTTATGTGGACGACAAAGGGCAAGTAATTGAAAGATTTGTAGGGGTCCAACATGTTGCTGAAACCACTTCTAGTGCACTAAAGGATGCCATTGATGCATTCTTTTCTTTCAACAAATTGAGCTTTTCCAAGCAACGAGGGCAAGGTTATGATGGAGCTAGTCTTATGAGAGGTGAGTTCAATGGCCTTAAAACAAGAATTTTGAGAGAACAACCATGTGCATTTTATATTCATTGCTTTGCTCATCAACTTCAATTAGCACTTATCGCCGTTGCAAAGAAAAATGCAGACATTGCCACATTTTTCACATCTTGTAATAGTGTGGTTAATATTATTGGAGCATCTTGCAAGCGTCGTGATTCATTGAGAGAACAACTCCAAAAGCATGTTATGGAAGCCTTTGAAAATGATAGTCTTCAAACGGGGCGAGGCTTAAATCAAGAATCTAGTCTCAAACGTGCCGGTGATACACGTTGGAACTCCCATTATGGTACGTTAATTAGTTTGATTTCCATGTTTCCATCCATTGTGAAGGTGCTTGAATTGATTGTTGATGATCGCTACAATGATAGTGTGGGTGAAGCAAATAGATTATTGGGAGAGATACAATCCTTTGAATTTGTGTTTCACTTATTTTTGATGAGATCTATATTGGGAATCACAAACATTTTGTCCAAGTTATTACAAAAGAAAGATCAAGAGATTGTGAGTGCAATTGCTTTAGTCAAAGCATGCAAGTAAAGACTACATCACATGAGGAATAATGGGTTTGATATTTTTGTTGATCAAGTATATTCCTTTTGTGCCTCAAATCATATTGAGGTTCCGGACATGGATGCGACATATGTAGCTCGAGGGAGGTCACGGCGCAATGCTCCAATAAAAACATATCATCATCATTATCATGTGGAGCTCTTTGTTTATGTCATTGATGAGCAACTTGTGGAATTAGAGGATCGCTTCAATGAGGTAAATAGTGAGTTACTTCTTTGTTTGGCATGTTTGAGTCCGGAAAATTCTTTTGCAGCTTTTGACATACAAAAGCTACTTCGCCTTGCTCAATTTTATCCTCATGATTTTTCGAATCGAGATCTATTGGCACTTGAAGATCAACTTTGGATTTATGTTCATCATATGCGTTCAAGTAGTGATTTTTCTGAATTGAAAGGAATTGGTGATCTTGCGAAAAAATTGGTGGAGAAGGGGTTGGATCGGACATATACTTATGTGCATTTGCTTATCACATTAGCTTTGGTCTTACCAGTTGCAACTAGTTCAGTGGAGAGAGCATTTTCCGCCATGAATATTATTAAGGGTCCACTCCGCAACAAAATGGGAGATCAATGGTTGAGCGATAGCTTGGTTGTCTACATTGAAAAAGACGTTTTTAGTTTTATTGATAATGAAACTATAATGACACGTTTTCAGAATATGAAATCGCGTCGTGGACAACTATAACTTGTATTGTTATGATTATGAATTATTAATGAAACTATCAAATTTTTAGTGTTATTTCCGTAAAAGAAAATTCATATAGTTTAACACTATGACCCCCCAGATAAAATTCCTGGATCCGTCCCTGAATAGAATCGACTTCAATGGAGACATCGGATGGACGATTTGGATAGTACTTATCCAAGAACCTCTTGAGACTTGGACCATCTTTCAACCCAAAAGAAGACTTTGGATTCACCGTGAAGCAAAAAGATAAGCACAAAGCAAAATTATACACAAAAAAACCAAAAGACTAGTAATGTGCAAGCGACGGCGAGCAACAGCATAGCCGGCGGAGGAGCGATGACAGCGAGACCAACGGTGACTCGACAGTGATGGGTGGCGGCAATGGAGGTCACGGCATCATTGGAGCTCTTAATTAGGTTCAAAAATGTTGTTGAAAAAGACAAAGGAAGATGAGAAGGTTGGGAGAAAGTTTTGAAGGTTCATAGAAAGTATGAGATAAGGTTAGGGAGTTTTCTATAAGTTTTGAAATTCATATAGGGAGATAAGAAGCTTATGGGTATTTTCAAAATTGAAATGAAAGGTGGGGATTTGAAATTCAAAAGATTGGTTTGGGGGCAGGAACATTCAGTACAACAGTTTGTAGCCCTAGCTCTCTACAAGTTTAAAAAAGAAAACAAGAGCTAACTAATTAACTATAATGTTAGTAACATTTCAAAACACAGGGCATGTGTTCTAAAACTCCTTGTGAACGACAATCATGCTTATGGTACAAGGAAAGCATATGGACATGAAATATTTCAAATCAACAAATTGCCCAATGTATAAGAAAACTTGTAGAATAATAAATGTGTAGGAACCTCAAAAGAATGTCATATAAGAAAAAGAAATTCATCATATGCATCTTGTAAGTAAATCGATTAATTGGAAATACAAACTTTGAAAGATATTATGCTCAAACTAATCATTCTCCAGCAAAATAATAAAATATGAAGCTGAAAATCAATAAAATAACAAGTTCTCAAACTGAAATTGATACTATCAATATGTATATAAATACTTTAAGTTGAAAATTTTCATTGCGAGTAATTCTTGATATGTTGAAAATCAATGAAAATTGATATCTCAATCGCTATTACTGAAAATTCATATCAAATCAAGTACCTGACCTGAGGGAAAACCATCATACATGTGCAGAGCTAGTAACTTTTCATGCACGTGCAAAGCCACAAACTATTACACACATGTAAAGTCAATAACCCGTTATACATGCATGTGCAGCCACTAATTGAGACCATTGTCATATATTGCTGAGTGATCTAGGGGCAAGTGCAGAGCTGATTTGATAACTGAGACCACTATCATACACCACCGAGTGAGTGTAGAGCCGATTTGATAATTGAGGCTACTGTCATACACCACCGAACAATCTGTAAGTGAGCATAGAGTAGGTCTAATAAAAGAAGAGGGTACTAACAAGGTGGTTTAAAACCACTTTTCATAACCAAATCATACATAAATATAAAGCAAAACTAGCTTAAATCCTTTCATTATCCTTCCAAAACTTTCCTTAATAAATCCAAACTCATCAAAATATGCATTTGCTCAAACCATAACATCTTTATTTATAAATCGATCAAACTTTATACAACTACAAATCTCAATAGAGATATTTCATTTTAACCATAAAATAAGACTTTTCGAATGTAAATGAAATTATCTAAATAAGTAAAACATGCTCTTCAAATAGGATAAAATGCACCATGACATATAAATTAAAATTTCCATTCAAATTCCTCAAATCGTTAAAAATACTTTGAAGATGCGTATTAGGTGGTTTAACAGCCTAATCAACCTGATTATAATCACAATTAGTTATGGGACCTCAATTTTTAATTAAATAGAACAATTATCGTCCAAGCAGAAATGTGACTACTTGTGTTCCTGATAACCTGACAACCAAATGAAAATCTGAACTATAGATTGACACACCATTCACTTGAACACAACAATTTCCACAAGGACCTCAAATATGCACTATTAAGGTGACAACCTATGCACTCAGAGGAACCATCAAAGTAGGCATCTCAGTACTATACACAACTATAGTGATGTGTGTGATTCACAACATATATGAACAAGCCAATTATTAATATCAAGTGTGTGTGGGTGATGCTAGAATCGTGCAGATTTGTGCTTAAATGATGAATACACAGATAATCAGCAAACCATAAAATAGAAACTGAGGCACACAAGTTGTTCTCCCAGTAAACTACAAAGGATAAAAATTGGGAGTCTTTTCCAGCTGACCAAGCAATCCACTATGTTAAGGTTCATTACAAAGGCAACAAACAACACACAAGCTCATTCACCTAATCTTAGACTAAGTGACAGCTAGCTTACTCCTTGGGCAACCTTCAAAAGACAAGCTATGAGTCAATCACATGAATGGCAGCTTCTCCTTAAGCTCTTCAACTTGTAGCGCTCATTTCCAAAAAGCCTTGTGGATTCTTCAAGATACGAAAATGATATGCTTATGTGGTTCCTTTAAAAATCAACATCTTCAAGCTAGAAAGACATGAAGAGGCTAATGGACAAACCTAAATCTATATGAGAGTGTTTGTATAAATTTATGACAAATTAAAATAACCCACAAAACACTTTTAGATTTTAGAAGAACACAAATCAACAGAAGAAAACATTTTAGAAATGAAATTTCAAAATGGTTTTCTTACTTGTAAAATACCCGTAAAATACCTAATGAGTTCTTCCTCTTTCTAGCCTTACAAAAATATCCAGCAAGCTCACCTAGAATGAAGAGGTCGACCCCCCTATATCAACGATGCACCCTAGCTTCACTCAAAACCTACACACGTGGAAACCCATGAATGGTTTTCCACAAAATGACAAAAATAAGGCATATTTCTTTTGTCCTAGTAGGGTATCCTAGGATTTTAGATGATAAAAATAAGGTGTAAGATATTTTGAACATACCCAACATACCCATTTTTGCAAAAGAGAGTGTGGAGAAAAAGATAAATAGTAAAATGGTAAAATGAAGAAGTAAATGTGGGCAAAGAGAGAGAATAATCTGATTTGATATTTTAAAATCAAGGAAAAAACCAGTTGTGATGTGAGAAAACACGAGCAAATCATGTGATATGCATGTGACCTTATTTAAATTTAAAAACACATGTGCAGTTCACGTCTTGTAAAAATGTGACCTGATAATTAGTGAGTGACTTTACAGAGACACATAAATCTGAAGTAGTGAATATGCATGAGATGCATTGAACCTTTTATCCTTTAGCAAGTTTCACTTTGATCTTGTTTTCTTTATCCCAAAAAGTCTTCACCCTAAATCTAATCTAGGCTTGTGTGAGTATAATTAAAAGATAATTACAATATTTTGTTAAGGAATTAGCCAACTTAAAATCCCAAAACTAACACCCTTTAAATCATTGTGCTCAAAAAATAATTATAAAATTAAGCTTATGGAAGAAAGGATTTGGAAACCAAAGTCCACACACAAACCTTTTTAGCTCAAACACAAAACTCAATATAATCAAGGAAAGAATTAAATAATAAAATATGTAGAACATTTCAAAAAACAAAAGTCCACTCACTGTAAACCCCGAGTTATGCCCAATCCTTTCTGAACTTGTTTTGATTTCACGATTCAACATATGTTCACCGCTAAACGTACCTGAAAGATGGACTTAGTTCAATTCACGTTCTAAATCCTCTGAGCACCTTCAACATATCCGAAATAACCAAATAAGTCATTAGCATGCAATCTAAATATGGTCACAAACTTTTAGGGTGGTCGCTGGATGGTTGGAGATATTGCAGTAGGATTTCTCCTGTCTAATCTAAAAAGTATTTTTGGTCAGGAATGACTCTTCAAGGGTCAGAAATGAACATCAGGGGTCAAGGGAAGGCCTCTAAGGCTGCCTAACATGGTGCACCCGAAATGGCTTTCATGTCACGCCTCGAACTTTGGGCACATGAAAAATATATAAATATTTAATTTAAACATTTTCTTAATGAGCCATGTGCATAAATAAAAATATGCAATTTTTCAAATACATTTTTCCAAACCATTGTGTAAAAACAATTAAATAAATCTTGTGGTCCTACTGCCTCATCTTCTCTCTACCATCTCCTCAGCCTGCATAATCTACAAAACAAACTCTACACCATAACTAATGGTGCACTGGTGAAATAATCTTAAACATCAAAAACCTCAAAGATAATTCAATAAAAATATAATCAATTGACATAACCAACTTAAGCCTCAAACCATACCAAAAATCCATCAACACTAATCAACTAAATATTTCTAGTAATTCCAATACACCTCAAATTAATCAATTCATCCTCAAATATAATAATCATAAATCATCATCATCAGTATAAGTAATCCACTTTATATTTCACTAATTTTCATTATCATCCAAAACCACAATAATCATCAATGCTCAATTAACTTCAATTAATCCCTTAAGCTGAAATTAACCTCAATCAACCAATTAAACTGAACCTATACCATACCCACTTGTCTAGCATACAGCAAACAAGGTAACAACCAAATCAACCAATTAAACTAAACTTAATTTTACTCACAGTACAACCCAGAGAAAGGACCAAAATGCCCTTTGTGGTGTTTTTGCTCTGATTCTCAAATCTGACAGCATAATGACATCGGGAAATCTTGAGCCGAATACTTGTTAAGACCAGACAATCCAATTAAATTTTAGGTTTCACAACAATTAACCGTTCAATGGTTGAGTCGAGTGGCCAACCACTACACATTGTGGTTGCCCGACCCTTGAACAAAATAAAAACTCACCCAACACTTGTCGGGACCTGGAATTAAACCTCTTGGATTCAAATTGGTTGAAAATTGGTCAAAAAACCACCAACTTGCCACCATAAGTGGTGGAGCTGGTGGTGGCAATGACAAAACAATACTTGGACAAGGAATTTCAAAGCAATTCAAGCCCAAAATCAACTCACAAGAAACTATTGAGTAAAAAACAACCCAAAAATTTGAATTTAAAAGGGAACCCAAAATGGGTTGAAACCCTATAATTTCAATCTGTAAAATTACACAAAATTGGAGGGCAATACCTTAGGGGAAAGGAAGTGTGGGCGATAGAAATGATTGGGCCCGAGCCCAAGGCAAAGGCATAACCGGGCCCAGCCAGAGGAAAACCAGACCGCGTAATGAAGCCCAAAAGGCCCACGTAAATTAAAGCCCAAAATTGGAAACGGTAATATTTTTTATCTTAAAAGCATAGCCCGTTTTGACCCCAACCTTAATGACCCACGAACTTGAGTAAAAGCACCAACGATCAAATGTATTAAAAGAGCATAACGGGAAGAAAAAGGCGCGAAGGTAACGGAAGGATTATTTTTTGCTATATAAGAAAGGGTGCGACCCCGTGAAAAGGGATCGAAACAAAGCAAGAAGAAAGTTATACAGAGAATCATATAGAATTACTTCATTCATTTTGGCATCGGAGTGTTATTGCAAGTACACCCCACGGGAAGATTTCAACAATTCAAGGAGACAAAAAAGTTCGAAGGAAGCACAACGTCCGAGTGGTGGGCTTATAGTTGACTGATTCATTGTTGATTGTTAAAACCAGGCCCAGCAAGAATTTTAGCATCAACAGGAAGCCTAAGGCTTGGGGAGTAAAACCCACAAAGAAACTCAGCCAGAGGTAGCTGAAAACCACCGGAATTGACAAAGAATACTAGCTGCATGGCTGAGTTCTCTTGCATGTTTCTACGTAGGTGGAGGCCTGGTTGGTGCGAGAGGTGGCTAGGACATGATGGCCGTTGGCTAGGGAGTGTTTCTCAATCGGTCTCATTACCGAAAAAGGTTGGGCTCGGTGGTAGCAGCAATGCACAAAGAGAGAGAGAGAAAGATAGAGAGAGAGCTCAAGAAAGAAAAGAGGAAGAGAGTGTGCATGACAGAGGAGAGAGAAATATGATTTGGGTATTTAAAATCCAACTTTGAGAAATTACAAGTTTGCCACTTGATTCACACGTCCATAACTCCGATTGACGCATTCTTCATGTCTATGAACTTCTAGTGTCGAGATCTTTCCTACAGACCCAAAGTCAACTTCAAAAACCCACTCGAGTAAAAGTAAACTTTTGCCCAATTAATAATTAATTTAAAATTAGAAATTAACCAAAAACATTTTTATTTCTCAAATAAATTTCCATAATATTTAAAATACTTTACCAAAATTAATAGTACGGGGTCTCACAAACTATCCCCCTTAAAAGAATTTTTTCCTCGAAATTCCCAAGGAAAAGTAAAAGTAGAACACTTCACACCAACAAACAAAAACAATCGAAAACTCTAAAAATTTCTTTGCATTTGTTAAAAACTAAGAATTGCACTAGCAAGGATAAACAAAAACAATCGAAAACTCTAAAAATTTCTTTTCATTTGTTAAAAACTAAGAATTGCACTAGCAAGGAAAAAAATAAACAAACAAATAAAACTTAAAACCTTTACTCGATAACTGGAGGCAACGAGCTTGACGTGCTCCTACTGCATTTGGTTTCCAAAACCTTCAAGTACATCGAACTTGGTCTTCATCTCCTTCAAATAGTTTGCCACAATTCTTGGTAATCTATCGATTCTCCTTCTTCAGAACTTCAACCACACTTTCGTTGTGCAACTCTAATCGACGTCGAAAATCACTGAACAACTGTCGAGTAAGTTGGTCAAAAGTGACCTGAAACTCGAGAAACAGATACAAAAGTAGACCTTGAACGTCTTTTAGTCAACGACCTAGGTCCCATCTAGCTACTTCCTCAGTAACTCTACTTACTCCGTAAACTAAACTTGCTAGTTTGAAACTATTCAACCCACTAAATTCCCTTTTCACCCTTGACCTAGCTAACTCTGTTCTCACTGATCAACTTCACTAAAAGTCCCAAACTTTTTCTCAATCCAAACTTTAAACTCTTTCTAAACTTGCTGAGGAGTGGGGGGGAGATGGCAATGCACGGGACACTTCTTAAGACTTTATCAAACATTTTCATGGCTCATCAAAAATGCTTTTTGAAAATACTTTGAAAAATCATTTATTTCTCTAACTTTCCTTCTCATACTTGCTTTGCTGAAACTTTGGTTTTCTCAAACTTGCTTTTCCCTGTAACATCACCTTTCCTGGACCAAGTGATGTGGGATCACTTACTTCTCCTCACCTAGTAGCTTGCCACTGCTTTGTTCAGCCACCCACATCAGGATGTTTATCCTTAGGTCTTGAAATCCACACACTTCCGGCTGAGTCTAGCTTTGATACCATTCTGTCACGCCCCGAAATTCGGGCAAGTGAAAAACATATAAATCTTTAATTTACTCCTTTCCTTAATGAACCATGTACATAAATAAATAAGATACAGTTATTCAAATACATTTTTTCAAAACCATTGTGCAAAAACAATCAAATAAATCTTGTGGTCCCACTGTCTCGTCTTATCTCCACTGTTTCCTCAGCCCGCTTAACCTGCAAAACAAACTCTACACCATAACCAATGGTACACCAGGTTTAAACACAACCCGATAAGCTCTAAGAGCTCGTAGTAAAATAATCTTAAACATCAATAAGTATAAAGATAATCCAATAAAAATATAATCAATTAATATAACTAACTTAAGTCTCAAACCATACCAAAAATCCATCAATTACCAATAAACTAAATCATTCTAGTAATTCCAATACACCTCAAATTAATCAATTAATTCTCCAATATAATAATCATAAATCATCATTATCAATATAAGTAATCCACTTTATACTTCATTAATTTTCATCATCATCCAAAACCATAATAATCATCGATACCCAATTAACCTCAATTAATCCCTGAAGCTGAAATTAACCTCAATAACTTTAGGATATCCAATCTTAGAACGTACCCACTTATCTAACATACAACAAACAAGGTAACAACCAAATCAGTTATACTAAACCTAATTTCACTTACAGTGCAACCTAGACAAAGGATCAAAATGCCTTTTGCGGTGTCTTTGCTCGGATTCTCAAATTCGGCAGCATAATGATATCGAGAATGGAATTCTAAGCTAAGTACCTATTAAGACCAGAAAATCCAATTAAATTTCAAGTTTCACAACAATCGACCGTTCAAAGGTCGAGTTGGGCGGTCAACCACCACACATTGTGGCTGTCTGTCCCCCAAACAAAACCAAAACTCACCTCAAACGTGTTGAGACCTGTAATTAAGCCTCTTAGATTCAAATTGGCCAGAAATTGGTCAAACAACCACCAACCTACAGGAGCTAGTGGTAACAGTGGCAAAACAATACCTGGACAAGGAATATCAAAGCAATTCAAGCCTAAAACCAACTCACAAGCAACTATTGAGTAAAAAACAACTCAAAAACAACCCAGCAATTTGAATTTCAAAGGGTGCTCGAAATGGGTTCAAACCTTAGAACTTCAATCTCTAAAATTACACAAAATTGGAGGGCAATACCTTAGGGGAAAGCAAGCCCAAGGATTGCGGAGTAAAACCCACAAAGAAAACTCAGCCAGAGGTGGCTGAAAATGGCCGGAATAGCCAAAGAACACTGGTGGCATGGCTGAGTTCTATCACGTGTTTCTATGCAAGTGGAGGCCTGGCTAGTGGGGGAGGTAGTTAGGAGAGATGGTCGGTGGCTAGGGAGTGTTTCTCAGCCAATCTCGTTGCCTAGTGTTGCCTGAGAAGGTTGGATTTGGTGGTGGCAGCAACAAACATGGGGGGAGAGAGAGAGAGAGAGAGAGAGAAAGAAAGAGCTCGGGAGAAAAAAGAGGAAAAAGTGTGATTGAGAGAAGAGAGAGAAATCTAATTTGGGTATTTAAATCCCACTTTGAGAAATTACAAGTTTACCACTTGCTTCACACGTCTGTAACTCTCAAACTGTAACTCTAATTGATGCATGCTTCGTGTCTATGAACTCATGGAGCCAAGATCTTTCCAAGGAACCCAAAGTCAACCACAAAAACCCACTCAAAAAAAGTCAACTTCTGGCCTAATTTATAATTAATTTAAAATTAGAAATTAACCCAAAACATTTTTGTTTCTCAAATAAATTCCCAAAATATTTAAAAGACTTTTCCAAAATAAAACTTTTAAAAGTATGGGGTCTCACATCTCAAGCCCTAACATGGCAACTTCTATAATACCAAATCAAAACGAGCATGGTTATATGGGTTTTGAAGCCTATAAAGAGAGGAGAAAAACTCACCCAAGATTGTGGCCTGACATGGTCGAAATTTAGCGAGGAAGCCAACCATTGTGTTTTCTTTTTGGCATTGTTCTAAATTGTACTACAGCATAATGGAGGAACAAACACCACAGGGACGATGGCTGGTTGAAGACGAAGAGATTTTGACCAATCTGGCTCGACGAGGTAGCCGGACAAGCACTTTCTGATCAAGTTGGGTCATAGGACCCGTGGGCGAAGGCTTACGCATGCGTGGAGAGAGAGAGAGAGAGAGAGAGAGAGTGAAGAGATTTTGACCAATCTGGCTCGACGAGGTAGTCGGACAAGCACTTTCTGATCAAGTTGGGTCATAGGACCCGTGGGCGAAGGCTTACGCATGCGTGAAGAGAGAGAGAGAGAGAGAGATAGTTGATTTAATAAATCATAACATGTGATGAGTGCTCAATTTACGCTATATTTTGGACACTAAATAACTAACTTAGAGTGCAAGAACTCAACGTTTTTGTCTTTTGCTTAGTTTTGTGTTTTGTAGGTAAAATGAAGCATTGATGAAAAAGAAGCTAAAAGAGCCTTTTTAAGCATTTCCTGGTCAAACTAGGAAATCTAACCCTAGTAGGAGAAGGAGTCTTAACTTCATTGGGAATCATAATTGGCAAAATGGTCAAAGTGAAATTCAAGTTGGACAAAAAATACTACCTCTATAAGGAATCCTAAGTGGACTAGGAGAAGTTTGTCAATAATTAACTCACAAGTCAAAGGTTCAAGAAGCTTCTACAAGTAATTGGGCTTCAAGACAAACAAGCAAGCAAGAATGGGCCGTAATAATATTTATTACTGGCGTACAAATATTTACTTACGTCCGTATGTAATAATTGCTAATACATGTGCCACAAAGAGAAGAAACCTAATTCTAAAGGCCCAAGCCCATGTTGCAAATCATATCCTTAAGAGGCAAAGAAAACCTCCATCTCCTCTCCACTATATAAAGACCTCTCTAATTCATTATTTGGGGCGATTGAATTCTGATTTTACAATTTTTACACAAAGAGAGAGAGCACTCAGATTTGAGAGGGAAAAAAAGGAGCCGCAAAAAAGAAGCCCTAGGGCTTGGCCCTAGCCTAGCCGCAATCTTTGCCATGGGTTTTTCTTGTTTTCCTTTTTTTTTAAAAAAAGATTCAATGATTATTTATTTAATGAAAGTTTGTTATTTTATTTTCTATTTTATTTTTTGATTTTAATTGTTGTTATTTTATTTTCTATTTTATGCTTTGAGTTTAATTGTTCTTATATGTTAAGTTGATGATGAAGCCTCTATTAATTGGTCAATGTTAGAAATATGGTTCATGGAATAAAGCCATGTACTTCAATATGATGTTTGCATGCATAAATCCATATTATATGTTTGAATTGTTGCATTAGTTGACAGGACCGACCCCGAATTCCACCCTGGAACTCAAAGTGATCCTGCAGGAATCCAATATCAAGGAAAATCCTATCGAAAATTCGGCAGAACCTCCCCTAAAATTGGACTAACCCTTTTTATAAAACCTGTGAAGCACTTCTAAACACAACAGCTCCTCTACCACAATCAAAGGGTCTCTGAACCAAACAAGATTAAAACCAACTCCTTGAGTATTCATTAGGTTATCAGATCTGCGCTACAAGATTTACTAAGGAAATAAAATTTACGTAGATAACTAAGTGCCTACAAATTACACAAGTTAACTAGATTGCCTTGACGTCTTGGCTCGACCGCTCCACCGCTACAACCTGGGGGAAAGTTAAACAAAAATAAAGGGTAAAACTAGTGAGATGACTCAGTGAGTTCACGAAAATAACGGGTGATTAAACGTAAGTTATAAAAATGTATTTATTAACTCAAAGTACAAAATAATTTGGCACTAAGACCTCACGAATATTCTTTAAAATCCCCCAGATTTAAAACATTTCATGAAATCCACTGAAAATTCTATGTAAATCAGTATCTAAAACTCCATTTTTGGATTTCCTGGGAAATCAATAAAACTAGTCAGGTTGGCAAGTATGTAAATCAGTATCTAAAACTCCATTTTCGAATTTCTTGGGAAATCAATAAAACTAGTCAGGTTGGCAAGTACCAAATCGGAACTGAAAGTTTAAATCTATTGAAAGCCTTTTTACAAAACTGATATAATAATAAATATTTCCACCCAAACAATTACCTACTGACCCTGCCGTACATGCGCAGGGACCACAACCTGCCATACGCATGCAGGGCCAATATACCTGCCATACGTGCACGCAGGGTCACCCCCAAAAGCTAGGCATCCCGACACACGACCCAAAGCCTACATGTGTGCCGTGATGGGTCCCAAAGACCTATCTGAACTGACAACCTAGAGAGATACTGAATAGGGTGGTGTAACGACCTGTACCTTTTAAGTACATAATAGGGCCCAACGTTGACTTTTGGTTCTAGTAAGATTTTAGTTTTGACCTTGGGTCCGTTAGAAAGGTCTTGAGCTCACAAGTTCACTGACACACGGTATGGGTTATTTAGAGCCCCGGTTAGAAAGTTAGGAACGTGAGAAGAGACCCAAAGTTGACTTTTTGAGTTACCCAAATTTTAGAGTTGACTTTGACATGGTTGCGTAGAGCTCGACTCCACAAATTCGTAGACACGTAGCATGTGTCGTTTGGAGTTACGGTTTGAGAAATACGGGGGTTCAAAGTTAGGGGTAAACTTGTAATTTTGAGGAAATGGTATTTAATATTCCAGAAAATTCTAGAATATTCCTCTCTCTCTCTCTCTATTTCTCTCCCCTTTCCCCTCTCCACGCGGAGGCAGCAGCACCCCCTAGCCCGACATCTCTCCCTTCCTCTCTCCCCTGCGCAACCACCCAGCCCTTCCGGCCACCTAGACCCATCGGCGACGTCGCCAGTCGCCGGCCAGCAATCTCACGCCGCCCCCAGCCCCTCTCTCTTCTCTCTCCCGATCTCTCTTTCTCTCCCTCTGCGTGCGCGACGTGCGTGACTAGTGTGACAGTGCAGCACACCTCCGGCCAGCCCAGCCCCCCCTTGGCGACTTCCTGGCTGCCGACCAGCCACCCCAGTCCTTCCCCTCACCAACCGTCGCTTCCCCGCGCAGTGAAAAGCTTGGAAAAACTCAGCTTTGCCGCGAGTTCTCTCCGCCGATTCTAGCTGTTTCCGGCCACGATTGGCCCGAGTTTTTGGTGAGTTTATCCCTCCTTTCATGGGCTTTCCTTCCCCTCTAATTTGGTGGTTCAATTTTGAGAAATTGTGGAAGATTGAATTTTGGGGTTTGAGGCCATTTTCGGGTTTAGCATGGGTGTTTGAAATTGAATCAAATTGTTAGGTGTTTTAGGTAATTTTTGTCATTAGAAACCTCTAATCGAAGTTTGGAACGAGAAATTTGGGAAATTATTGAGGAAATTGGAAGTTTGATTGTTGGTGTTTATGCCCATTTCGGGAATTCTAGACATCTAAGGTATTTATGGTGATTTAATTGAAATTGGGTGTGATTTTCGTCTTTAGGAACGATTATTGAGGTTTAGAATAGTCAATTTGAAGGAAATCGGAGAAATGGTGAGTTTGGGACGAAATTGGGCACTTATGGGTTGTCAAAACGACACCCGGACGATCCTCAGTAAAGTTAGGTGGAATGAAGGTTATTGGGAAAATTACCGAATAAACATAAGCTAGTGGCATGGGTTTTGAGTCGAGACGGAAAATAAGTTGGGCTATCATTAAATATAAATTTTGTAACGTAAGGCCTAGAACGTGCACTTGTGTTTTTATGATCATAATTGAATAATATTCTAACTTATTGTCGTTCTCATGTTAGGCGACGTTTTCGAGCCCAGAGACGATCCAGCCGGAGACCAAAGCTAGGATATCTCTGTGAGTGGACTTTGTTTCCTAAACTTTGTTATGAATTGTTTATGGATTTTATGATTTAATTCATATTTTTAGTTGAGTTTATTGAGCTCTGATTTATTTAAATTAGAAGTATTATTTGGTTCGCAAGTTTAGTTTACAAATTTCTTATAGAAGTTTGACTTAGACGTTGGGTTGAAATTTGTTATACTGGATTTCATGCTTTGGCGAGACAAAAAGGAATTCAAAATGTTTTTATGTTTGAGTTTGAGAAAATACTAGATTTCAATGGGTTATGTGCCAAGGATTTACTAGTTGTGGTTTTTAAGAAACGTTAAGTATTTTATATCTTGGGAAAGGAGTTTCAGAAGTTTATGATTTCAAATCACCCCATTCAGTACCCTTCAGATTATCAGATTATATAGGTCTTTGGGACCCATCACAGCACACACATAGGCTTTGGGCCGTGTGTCGGGATGCTTTGCCCTTTGGGGGTGGCCCTGCGTGCACNAGGTATATTGGCCCTGCATGTGTATGACAGACTCTGGCTCTGCACATGTACGGCAGGATTATTGGCCCTGCATGCGTATGGCAGGTTGTGAGCCCTGCGCATGTACGGCAGGCTATTGGCCCTGCATGCGTACGGCAAGTTCGGTGGGTAACTATTTGGGTGAACGTTTTATTTCCCCATTCAGTACCCTTCAGATTATCAAATTATATAGGTCTTTGGGACCCATCACAGCACACACATAGGCTTTGAGCCGTGTGTCGGGATGTTTTGCCCTTTGGGGGTGGCCCTGCGTGCACGTACGGCAGGTATATTGGCCCTGCATGTGTATGACAGACCCTGGCTCTGCACATGTACGACAGGATTATTGGCCCTGCATGCGTACGGCAGGTTGTGAGCCCTGCGCATGTACGGCAGGATTATTGGCCCTGCATGCGTATGGCAGGTTATGAGCCCTGCGCATGTACGGCAGGCTATTGGCCCAGCATGTGTACGGCAGGTCGTGGGCCCTGCGCCTGTACGGCAGGTTCGGTGGGTAACTGTTAGGTGAGAGATTTCTTAATCAAAGCAGTTTACAAAATAATTCTTGGTTGATACAAAATTTCAGTTCTTATTTAATATTTTGGGAGCTTGATCAGTTTTATCAATTTATCAGAATTTTTCAAAACGGATTTCAGATGCAGACTTTTTACATGGAGTTTTCAGTAGATTTTATGAAAATTATTTTAAAACTGGAGGATTTCAAAGAAAGTTGTGAAATTTTAAGGAGCTTGAAAGTAAAGGTTTATAAATGCTTATTTTGGTTTATGTCCACTCACTGAGTTATCTCATTTGATTTATCCCTTGTTGTGATTTTAATTTTCCCCCCAGGTTGTAGCGGTGGAACGGTCGAGCCAAAGACGTCGAGGCACTACTATAAAGTTGTGAAGCAGTAGGAATTCGTTCTATTTGTATTTTATTTTCTATAGTAAAGTTTGTAGCACCGCTCTGTAATTTAGTGAAAAAGGAAATTGATTGGTTTTGAACTTTGGGTCAGAGACCCCTTTGGTTGTGGTAGAGGAGCTGTGATGCTTAGATGTGTTTTTGCAGGTCTTCGTGGAGAAAGGGTTCGTCCAATTTCAGGGGAGGTTCTGCCAAAACTTCAGTAGGATTTTCCTTGATATTGGATGCCCGCAAGATCACTCAGAGTTCCAAGGTGGAATTCGGGGAGGGTTCTGTCATTTTTGGCTTGTCTCTGCCGCTATCCCTTCGTATGCTAACATTCATTTTAGGAAAAAGAAAAAGAAAAGAAAAAAGCACAAATTTGGGTAAACAAGCAATCCATGAAATGGAAGCATTGACATTAAGCATGCCTTAAGAGCTGCCTCCACAAAACATTTAGGGTCTCTTTGGCACTACTTCTTAGAAGCGTTTTTGCTAGAAACAGTTCTTCAAAGAAACACATACAAATTTTTATAAAAATTCTACTAAGTAGTTCATGCAAAAGCACTTGAAGTGCTTCTTGATAAAAGCACCTCTTAGGTACTTCTTAAAAAACCCCTTAAAAGTGCTTTTATAATTTAGAAGCACTTATATATATTTCTGTCAAATGCTACAAAAAACGTTTTTATTAATCTGAAAGCGCTTTTGGCAATTTTAAAAGCACTGCCAAACAGGCCCCTAGACAACTTTATCTCGGTTCTGTACTTATCATTGTTGCCATATCAAACCAAACCCTTTTGCATATAGAATCTAATTAATCAACCTGTATTGATATATAAAACTCTCAATTTTGCCTAGAGCCAGTTTAATAAAGGTTTGTGCTTTTGTTTTTAAAAAGGTTTGAATCACTTTGAAGGTGGTATTCTTATTTGGAATTGGCATATAATTATAAGTAGGAATAGCCTGTTGCTAAAATTTTTCCTAAATAAAAATGAACATTGCCACACGTACGTTACTGTACCATCTACATGATATATATATATACCCTTGTAAAAGTAGCTATGGCCTATATATGCACATTAATTCGAAAGATAACGTTAGTTCAATAAATCAGCAAGTAGATCACTAGCGTGCAAAAATTCTAAAGAATAAACTTACACGTTTCTTTACTTCCATTGCAGTACTTATTCATCATTTGAAGTGGATCAATCCTAAAAGTAGTTACAAAATCTCTTAGAAATGACTTTGATATGTTTTCCTAATAGGAGAACTGGAAAAAAAAATTATAAACGTACGTATGTGTTGCAGCAGCGGTTGAGAAGGAATTGCAGCATGCAAATAAGTTCCTGAAAAAATAAGGTAAAACTCCGATTAAAAAAAAAAACATAATAATGAATAATGAATAATTTCCAATCCTCACAGATCCAGGTCTCTTGATACTCGTTGATAGTCCACTTCTGAGAAATTATTGAATGAAAGATCCCTAAAAGATAACCATATAAAGACATATCGTCAAATTTCTATTGATGATATAATATGTGACTGTAAATTGATCTCAACAGTTATAAGCATGATTATCAATATATAATCAACAAGACACGAATATCTCAATGAATGTATATTTTGTTTCAGGGTTTTGAATATGAAAACAAACATCCTAGTTTGGACTGCAAGAAAGATCCAAGCAGGGATTGTCCCATTAAGCTTATTTTCGGCAAAAGACCTGAACAGTAAATTTACCAAAGAATTAATATGTAATCAACAAAACACTTAATTTTATCACTAAAAAAATGGAAATAAAAATAATTACATTAAAGGTAAAGTCATGGAGTTTAGAATGTTATTTCACTTACATGTAACTCAAATCTGATCTCATATAATCCGGAAGTTCACCGATTAAGTTGTTGAAGCTCAAGTCTCTGCAAGACAACATATATAGAGCATTAACAGTTAAGGAATTTGATCAGCAATATGGTCCTTATAGCTAAATTTTGTTCCAAGTGATTGGCTATATATATTGTTAAATAAAAAACAAAACCATAATTAAGCAGGAGGGTAAACATATCAGTGGAATAGAGCTGCAATTCTGCAATGCTTAAAATCCAACATTAAGAGGGACTACTAAGGGGGAAAAATAAAAAAACCAAGTGCAATGAACTTACAGGTATTCTAGAGATGACATATCATGAGCAATGTATTTGGGGATTGTACCACCAATTGAGCAGTTCCTCAATATCCTGTAGAAACCACAAGAAGAGATGACAGGATTTGAGCTTTAGAATATTTCACACTATTTTAATTTATAATATATATATATAAGGATTTACAAAATTTAGAGGTCCTATGTATATGGGGTCTGAGGCAATGTGCATGTATTTTTCAAACTACAACCATACTGTACATACCTAAACTGGCAATTCATCTCTAGCTATTCAACCAGGCCCGGCCCTAGGGTGAGTGGCCTGGGCAACCACCTAGGCCCCCATTGTCGCATATTTGACCCACTAGTTCAATAAAAAAAGAAAGAGACATTTTTTTATAGTATTAAAGAAATTTGGGCTATATTGTCCCTTTAGTCTTTACTCATCAAAAAAATAAAAATAAAAGAAGAAAAGTGGGACTCTTTAGTATTCTATTTCTTTCTCTAATTTTATAGTTATTATCTAAACAAT
>QANT01004135.1:0-78435 GCA_003254885.1 Purshia tridentata | reverse complement strand
AGCCCCGCCCTTCTTTTCTTTCTCTCATCTCTCTGCCTCTCATCTTTCTCTCTGCCCCCACAACCCAACTCCCTATCCCTTCCCGCCAATCTCGCCCTTCTCCTATCTCTCTCATCTCTCTGCCTCTCCTTTTTCTCTCTGCCCCCGNGCAACCCAACTTCCCATCGCCTCCCCCCAGCCTTGCCCTTCTCCTTTCTATCTCATCTCTCTCTGCCCCCGCAACCTAGCTCCCCCTTCCCAACCCATCTTTCCCCCACACCTCAGCTCTTTTTTTCTATCTCTCCCTCTCCTCTCTCTCTCTTGTTTCGCAGCCATCGCCTCGACAGAATCGGTTCGGGTTGGACCTTGATCTAGTGTGGCATGGTGGCAGACATGGTATTCTGGTTCTATGGTGGTTTTGGAGCTATAATTTTGATTAGGGTTTTGGTGATTTGAATTGGTGATTTGATTGAGGTTTATGTGGATTGGTCGTTTTGGTGATTTGGGCATGATAACCCAAAAAAAGAACCAAAAGACTGCTCATCAACCAGTGAGCAACTGAGCATTTGGTTTTTGAATTAAGTGTAGAGCAGAGAGAGAGAGAAAAGGCAGCTGGCGAGGATGGTGGTCCGGCTGATAGGAGAGGGAGGGTGAAGATAGTGGTGATGGGTTGCGGAAAGAGAGATGGGTGGGTGGAGGCTAATGGTGTTTTGATTATTTTTTGTTATTAAATTTTTAATTTTATTTTTATTATTTAAAGGCTGAGCGGATGCCAACGTGGCAAGTTGGGTTCCACAAACGTTGATGTGGCACTAATATGGATGAAAAGACGATCTTACCCATGCCACGTCAGCATTTTTGACGGAGATGAGGACGGAGTTAACGGAATGGGTAATGTGGGATACAGGATTAATGTTCAGGGGATTATGTGAGAAAATTTAATATGAGGAGGTAAAGTGAGACAAAACACATAAGTCAGAGAGCAAATGTGAAAATAAGCCTTTTATATTAGTAGTCAAGTAGTCGGTAGTTAGTTCCAATAAAAAAAGGCAAAGCCTTCATCTTCTTCTTCAACGAAAATTCCCATTTCTGGTAAATTGTCGCCATTACTGATTTATTGATCCCAACTCAAATCCCTAGCAGCAATAAAACAGCAGACACCCTGTGAGAGTGTCAGATCTGAGCGATTTTCTCAAACGTTAATCCTCAGATCTAATCAATCAACCATGTCTTCCTTTTCCTCTTCCTCTTCTCGCTTCCTCCTCCTCCTCTCCCTCTTCGCCGCCATCTCTCTCTCCCTCGCCGAGATCCGCTCCTCCTCGATCCGAGACGACTGGCGGCCGATAATCCCCTTCGACGAATTCGGGTTCACCCACAAAGGCCGCCTGGAGCTCAACGTGTCCAAGATCAGCCTGACCCGGCTCCCCAACCCGGACCCGGACCTCTCCAAAGTCGGGTTCTTCCTCTGCACCCGCGACTCCTGGATCCATGTCTTCCAGCAACTCGAAGAAGGCGACATCCACTGCGCGCTCGATTCGGAGCTCATCAAACCCGTCTACACCTTCAACGCCCTCAAAGGCTCCCAGAGCTTCTCCACCGTCTTCTCCGAGTCTGACGCCGACCAGTACACCCTTCTCTTCGCGAACTGCCTCCCGTCCCTCAAGGTCTCCATGGACGTCAACTCCGCCATGTACAACCTCGACGGCAAGACCAACACCCGCGACTATCTCTCCGCCGGCAAAACCATTCTCCCCAAGATTTACTTCTTCTTCTCTTTGGTCTACTGTTTCCTCGCCGCCCTCTGGGTTTTCGTGCTCTACAAGAAACGACTCACCGTTTTCCGAATCCATTTCTTCATGCTCGCCGTGGTCATTCTCAAAACCTTCAACTTGCTCTGCGAGGCTGAGGACAAGTCGTATATAAAGCGGACTGGTAGTGCTCATGGCTGGGACGTTTTGTTCTACATCTTCAGCTTCTTGAAGGGTATCACTCTGTTCACTCTCATCGTTTTGATCGGGACTGGGTGGTCGTTTTTGAAACCTTTCTTGCAGGACAAGGAAAAGAAGGTTTTGATGATTGTGATTCCGCTTCAGGTTGTTGCTAACATTGCCCAGGTTGTCATTGATGAGACTGGGCCTTTCGGCCATGACTGGGTTACTTGGAAACAGGTGTTTTTGCTGGTGGATGTCGTTTGTTGTTGCGCGGTGTTGTTCCCGATTGTTTGGTCAATTAAGAACTTGCGCGAAGCTGCCAGGACCGATGGCAAGGCTGCTGTGAATTTGATGAAGTTGACTCTATTTAGGCAGTACTACATTGTGGTTATATGCTACATTTACTTTACACGGGTTGTGGTTTATGCGTTGGAGACTATTACTTCGTACCGGTACCTTTGGACCAGTGTGGTCGCCGCAGAGTTGGCTACGCTTGCTTTCTATGTGTTTACGGGGTACAAGTTCAAGCCTGAGGCACACAATCCATACTTTGTGCTTGATGATGAGGAGGAAGAGGCTGCAGCTGAGCAGCTGAAGCTTGAAGATGAGTTCGAATTGTGATTTAGAGTAGAGAAGATGGTGCTGTCACCAAATTGGGAAGGATGAGGTAGAGTTTCAACAATTACAATGGATCTTGTTCAATTTCAATATTATAGGCATAATTGGGATATAGTGTGTTTTTTCTGGTCATTTTGTTGGCCTTCTGTTTTTGTTATAATTGAAGTTTGTAGGATAATCTCACATCCCCATGAACTTTTCCGTGAATTGGATAGTATGTGTAAGTAGTGAAAGGCAATGCTTTACATTCATTTTTGCAAAAAAGGTGTGCTTCTATCTGTGTTTCCGTATGGAATTTCATTTTCATGGAGCCCTCTGTGTTCTGCATAATGCTTGAATTGTTTCATGCAAAATGTTGTAGTTTCATGTGGTGATCCACACTTCCCTTTTATTGGGAGATATAATAAAACTGACAAATGATCAATCGAAGCCGCAAGAGAATAGAGACACTTGTGTTTTTTCTTTAAATCAAAAAGGGGGCAGCTCATGACACGTCCTGTGCCAAATGGAAATGAAAACAGTGAATGTTGTCTTGCAGATACTTCAGTGCCAAATTTGAACAGAAATACATAATGTTAAATAACAAGTTGTGATTTTTCTCAGTGGATTAGTAACTGAAACTCTAGTAGCATGCTTAACTGACACAAAGTGACCGAGATTTATCAGCCCGATCTTTTATTCATTTTGTGACTTGGTATTCTCATGTTGTGTTTTGCCTTGGTATTTGAGATAGGTTATAATTGGTGTGTAACTTAGCTATACACTAACCTCTCTGTTTTTTAGGTTCATGTATGATATAAAATGTTCTGCTTGCCAAAAAAATGCAAAATTGATTCAGGTTGGTGGATGAACACGCAATTTGTGTTGGTTCTGGTTGTTCTCCATTGCTAGAAGTGCGTTATTTTTACTTTTCTTTTTGGGTTTTTGGAGGGGTGCTTGAGTATTTTTCTCAGTAACGTGTATCAGTTTTGGCTGGAACCTTAGTGACATGCATTAGTGAACTTGGGAGTTTGTGGAATGATAAATTCATGTAGGGATTTCTTTACTTTTACTTTCCCACAAGTGTGGCTTATCATTGTACAAAGCTATTGGGTGACACGTTCCATCCTGTCTTTTTATTCTAGTCAATAAAGTCATCATACTAAGGATTGTTGCATATAACCCCAGGTTCATGCTATACTTGTTTCATATAACAAGGTTTCATTATATGCTTAAAAATTGAACAAATAGAGTGATACCATTCATCTCTTGTTTCATTTCTTGGAACACCCAGATTTCATTGTCCAATGGTTGTCACCATCAAAGAAATATATTCATGAGTTTCGATTGGTTACCGTGGTTTGTGATGATGGCATAACGTTATTTTATGCCAAGGAATTGGTATCAATTGTGTGAAGATGCATTCATGCATGCCTTTTGGTCTAAGCTGACTTTGCATTTTAATAATAGCCTTTGTGGTTTGTGGGAAGCCTTCTCTCACAGATGACTCTGTGATGTTAATGGGTTACAATTGCCCAACCTTGAACAGTGTTTCTTAAGTCTTAAAAATGACTTCTTAACACCTTGTAATATATTTTATTTGTGGACTTCAGAGAAGTTGCCCCTTACATTCCTCTGGCACACTGATCTTGATTCTTGACCATTTCTATTTAAATTTCTTAGCTAGTAATGCTTTTAGAATCTTCGACTATATTAATTCGATTTATTTTAATTTAGTGGTATTTTTCTCCTTTCTCATTCAAAAAAGGTGATGCACGTATTGGGCCTATTGGCGTCCAATTTCTTGATAGGCCATAAGGCCCATAACCAAGGTTGCCCGACTGATACAAACGTAGGGTCGATGAGAGTTCGGTACCAATTTCGTGGTTGAGATATATGCATCGATAGGTTAGCAGTTTGGTGAATTAAAAGTAGGTGTCAACTCATTTCAACATAAATTTTATGTGTCCTAGTAATCATGCGTTGCAAAACACAGGCGATCTCCTTGGTACATTTAACAGTAAGTAGTCAGTAAAATTGGTGAGATCCAAGCTTTGTACGAATCAACCATTATTAGCAAATGGAGATGCACCCTCTTTTACTAGCTTGCTTAATGTTATTATGAGTAACTTGTAAAACCAGTTCACCATGTGAAATCAGGTATTGAATCCTTCACGAGTAGTGCTTTAACCCTGAGCACTACTCAGCAACTGCTCTTATATTTTTAAGGCCTCATTTGATGTCTAAAATCAACTATGTTCAAAAAGAAACTTAGAAGATAGATTAATATAGGTATATCCAAATTTGGACTAGTTTTTTAAAGTTTTCTAACTTGCCTATGAGGGTTCAACACATAAACCCAATTGGTCCAATCACATGGGTTGAACGAATAACCTCAACTGGCCCATAAGACTGATTCGTATCCATGGTCCAAACAGACATCAGCTTTCTGTAAATGTGTTGTATCTATCTTAACTCAATATTGCAGCAAAACTGAGAAGGGAGAAACTGAACACTAGAAATTATAGATTGGATGCGCCACAGGGCAGATCAATTATCAATCCACCTTTCAAAGTCAACATTCATTTTCATTTGGATCTGGTTAATATAACTGAGCATAAATAACAAGTTATATAATTGAGCAAGAATATAAGACATCTGAAATTCCTAAAATAGAGCATGGGGGTCTTTTTGACCACTAAAAAGAATAGACTATAGAGTCTTCTCTAATCCAAATTTAATCAAGAATTTTTTTTCTCAGTACATGTGCAAGCACATGTCTTCTCTTTGACATTTGATGCCATGCTACTTGATAAGCTTCACTTGGACTAGAATTTTGGGTCCTATTACCTTTTTTAAGGGGATTATAAAGTGAAGTGAATAATTTTTGTGTTACTAAGTACATATTGTCATTTAAATGATATGTTGAGACTTGGGAGTGATCAAAGAAATAATTTGATGATTTTTACAAACCATAACCAATGGAGGGGACCATGGATATGAAGAACAAGGAACACACAGGGGGACAACCATGTGGATCTTGTAAAATGAATAGATATGAGAGCTATTCATACAATAATAGTATATAACCACCCACCCCCCACGTTAGTCAACAATGTCCTTTCTCTATTAACTTCTCCAGCAATGAATCGGACACACCAATTAGTTGATTGAAGATGAGGGCTCTAATTTCATGAATGTCTTGTGGAACCTCATCAAAAGGACAGCACACAAAGCAATCTAATGTATGATCATCATTCACACCAAATGAACTGCCCATTATTTACATAAATTTAGTTTAAGAATTAGGGGAGGAAGTAACTATAAATTTATAATCATATAAGATAAGATTTGATTTAAGAAACATATTTTTGTTGTGACAGATTAGTTTACTGATGCTTTAAGTATGGGACTTTGCTTAAATTGTGTTGGCCCCAATCAAGGTCATCTCCAACGTGGTACACTTATGAGTATGAGATGAGGTGCATGTGAATGTTCGTGAATGTTCGTGAATGTGATTTTTTTTTTTTTTTTTCTTTGGAGAATACCAAACCACATCTCTAAAGGACCAAAGAAATTAAGTTCCTTCCAGGATCAAAGGGGCCTACCTACCTCAATTGCTTTCTTGACAGAGAAAGTCCCCATTACAAGAAAAGAGAAAAGCTAAAAAGCAAGCAGCAAAGGGATCCAGAAGGAAAAAGACTACACACAAAAGAAATTAAAGAAAAGCACACAACAACAGATAGATAGATAGATAGACAGACAGACAGAAAGAAAGAAAGAAGAAGAAGATATATGGAGGAGATGGTGATGATGATGGCTACCAGTAGCCCAGAACACAGCACAAGTGAAACCACCATTTCTATAGACCCCATCCCCACCTCCACTTGCCCAAGCTGGAAACTTTATGAAAACCCATTTTATAATTCTCATCACCACCATCAACATCAACAACAATGCCAGAGTAGCAGCAGCAGAAACAATAAGCAACTTCACTGCCTGCACCTCCCTCTCTCTGCTCGCAAGCTTGCTGCTTCTTTCTGGGATCTAACCTTCTTCAAGCCCATAATGGAGTCTGAGATGGATTACACTCGAGCCCAGATCATTGATTTGAAAGCAGAGCTCGAGTATGAGCGCAAGGCACGTAAGAAGTTGGAGCACACCAACAAGAGGCTGGCCAAGGAGTTGGCAGAGGAGAGAAGGGGAAGAGAGGCAATGGAGAGGGTGTCTCAGGAGCTTGCTGCAGAGATTAATTATGGGAAAGCAGAGATTTTTAGGATGAAGAAAGAGATGGAGGAGGAGAGAAAGATGCTCAGTGTGGCTGAGGTGCTGAGGGAGGAGAGAGTTCAGATGAAGCTCACCGAGGCCAAGTTTCTCTTTGAAGAGAAGCTGTTTGAATTGGAAGGTTCTAATCAAATGCAGAGTACTACTGAGAATTCACATTCCAAGATCAAAGACAAGAGTCATCATGAGAATGTTGGTAATGATTCTGTTTGCAGTGTGTTTACAACTACCACAAGGAGAGTATTGGGTGAGAAGCTTGTAGCTTGTAGTGACATTAATGGTGGTGGTGGTGGTGGTGGTGGTTTTTCTTCCATGGCAATGATTCAGAGAAGGGCCTCACCAGAGCCTGAAAATCCTCACATAAAGAGAGGGATCAAAGGGTTTGTTGAATTTCCAAGAGTGGTTCGAGCAATTGGATCCAAAAGTAGGCATTGGGGTACAAAGCTTGAATGCCAAAAAGCTCAGCTAAGAATTCTACTTAAGCAAAAGAGCCCCAGCAGATCCAATAGTCTCATTATGAGTTGAAGATATATGGTTCTTAGCTCTCCTGTTCAAACCTCTGTGTTTCTTGTGATTTATTTGTTCTTAATTTCTTGATCTATAATATTTTCTAGTATCCTTGTTTATTTGTTTCTGAAATATGGAAACTACAAGCATTGGAGTACATATGAATTAAGTTTGTAATTGTTTGAAGAGTATTGGTATGATATGTTTAGAAATTTTGTGGGTTATGTGCATTTTAGTGCTTGAAATTAGAAAAGTTATTGCTTTGGATCTGCCTAACTGTTATAATTGTACAAACTTTATTCCATGCACATGGTTTAGTTTTATTCCAATTGAGAGTGCATTTGGGTTCTTCTGATTTATGTGAACACACCTGCACATGCACATGCATGCTTGATTTTTGTCCCACCTGAGACTGCATTTTTACATAAGATGTACATTACTTCATTTGAACAGATATTTAGAAATTTGAGAGTAGGGGACAGAGACAGATGCAATAAAGTCTATATATATTTCAAGTAAAAGGAGGTAGATGAAAATTTAAGAGCAATAGGAGAGTGAAAATGGGTGAGGCTGGCTTCAACTAGCATGCTTAGTAACAGTTGGTTTCCTTTTCCGAAAGGGACCACTCTCTCTGCCTTTATCTACAAGGAATGGACCCAATATGCGGTGTCTTGTTTCTCATTAATATGGACCACGTAAGGTAGATGATATATGATATGATCTACCAAATTTTTGAGGTTTGGACCATTGCAAAGAAGTTTTAACAACAACAACCCAACGATACTAATATATGCCAGACTATAGCAAGCTCTGATAGACTCATAGTAGTTACTTTGACTATGACTGTCCATCTTATTCATGTCCATAGTGAGAGCCTATTCCAACAGTTTCAGATCTACATTGATAGTAGGAAAATGTTAAGTCATACCATTCCCAGTGTAACATATGAGGTTTATTCTATACTTTTCAGATCTACATTGATAGTAGGAAAATGTTAAGTGATTTCTCTTTGTGCCTTGAACAAAAAAGAGAAAAGGCACAAATAGCAAATAGAAAACACATACAATTCCCAGTGTAACATATGAGGTTTATTCTATACTTGACGGAGATTTTGTGAAGGAAGAAGATTCTTTAGTCCTTAGAAATGATTACCATCCAATTAAATATTATGTTGGGAAGCAGAAAAGCTATAACATATGATTAAAAACAATGAACTTGCAGAGCCACCTTAGAAAATGCAATCATTCCTTAAATAGTGTTTTGGTGGCATTACACCCTGGAATTTATGCAAAAAAATAGTCCTCTTTGAGAGTCCATATATAACTATTGGGAATAGAAAGCGGCTTAATAGTACAAGTGCTGAAAGATAATTATATAGCTGTCCTTGGGTCATTTACAGTGATTTTGAAAATTGAGAATTATAATTAATAATAGATATCACTTGACACTTAACTTTTTATATTTAGATCGAAAATTTTAAGACTAAAAGAGTGTCAAACCCATAACTTTTTCAAGAATAACACTCATCAGAAAGTCATAGCCATAATTTGGCACTTAGCTATGACACTCAACACTATTACAGTTTCAATACATATGACACTCACCCTTAGCACTATTCAAATCACTTTGAGACTTATCTTTGACTATATGCAGTCACACACTAATGTAGATGGCCTTACAGAGTCATCTACATAACAAGAGGCTAGCTATGAATGAGTCGGTCACTAGACATTAGCTAAGAGTTCCCAATAAATTCTCAATCAATTTGCCATCAAGAAGGAATTGCATGTCTGGCTGGATACATTAAATGTCTTGTGAAAGACTGACAACAAGAAAACCAACAATTAAAAAAAAAAAAAACTCATGTCTTCTAAATTATAACTGTAAACAATTACAATACCAAATAGTGGGTATGAATGAGGAATAGAGTACAAGGAGTAACAAGTCCCTCCAAAAAGCATGAAACTCACTCTATTTCCCAAAAAAATAAAGTGGTACTAGCTACTTTGATCGATCATTTGTTCATCTACTTTCTAGTTTCTACTCTTAAAAAAAAAAACTCATGTCTTCTAAATTATAACTGTAAACAATTACAATACCAAATAGTGGATATGAATGAGGAATAGAGTACAAGGAGTAACAAGTCCTCCAAAAAGCATGAAACTCACTCTATTTCCCAAAAAAATAAAGTGGTACTAGCTACTTTGATTGATCATTTGTTCATCTACTTTCTAGTTTCTACTCTCTTCACACTTGTATGTATCATGGAAATGAAATTGTACTACTGGCCATATATACTGCCAAAAGTAAAAACCTCTCAATCATGACAAGGAAATGAAATTGTGCTACTCTTCTTGATTCAGCTCTAAGAAATGTATTGCTATGCTTGCCACACCAAATTATACTTCTACAATGTTTGTCTCAGCTAGATTGGGTTCTTTGTTTTTCTTTTTCTTTATTTGAATTCATCTAAATTCTATGTCAGTGACAAACCACCATGGTCATGAGTAACATTATATGACTCACTTTATTCAACTAGTGATTAGTTGAAATATTACAAATAATAATATTTGTGAATTTTAGTCATTAATTAATGTGAAAAATAGATAACAGATTGGTTAAACAAACATAAGCCTGTAGTTATTAAGTAATCACATCATGAAGTTGATCTGTAGGAGATTCTTGGTAGAGAGAAAAAGAAAAGTTGAAATAAATGTGTAACATTCTCTAAAACAAGCTCAATTATTGGGGGTCCGATTTGATTGCCCAAGGCCATGAAATATTTGTTACCGCATCAACATCTCAACAGCCTTTGGATCGGTCCCCAAGCCCACACAAGAAACCCAACGGGGCCCATTTGAGTCATCTTCATTCTTCCCAATGCTTAACATTTTAACGGCGTGATGTAACCTGAATAGAACGCCGTCAGTCAGTCAACTGAGTCAAGCTTAGTCAGATTACGCAACCCTGTCACCCGTACAAAGCGACAGCCAATCAAATACTGTCTTGGCGCTGAACTCTAAAAGTCAAAGCAAGTGGGCATTTGTTTATTGCTGTTATTATCTTATCTTTAAAAATTTACGGTACTTTCTTTTTCAGTGAAGCAAACCCACTAGTTTTATTAAGAGCTTAACACTGTTAGATTTGACGTGGAGTAAACATTATCCGTGCATCTCATACTCACATATAGAGAGAGAGAGTTGTGCTGCCAGCTGGTTGTACTAGTTTTGTTTTGTCCTTATTATATAAGAGGAACTAATGTTGGACACTTGGGAAGCAAAGCGAGACGCATGGCCAAAAATGGCGGCACCGCTACACCATAGCAAAACCCAATTCCACTTTTACAACAAGAACAATAGCACAGAGAAAGAGAGAGATGAAGTGTCATAGAAGCTAGAGCAAGAGTGTGGTATAGCTAGCGTGGTCTGTAATTAAGGCCGTTGGTTATCCTTTTGCCGTTGTGGGTTGGGGAGGTTCGCTAGAAAGCTGGCTTTTTTATTGTTTCAATGGGAACGATAAATGGGTTTGTGGCTTCAGAGAAGGGAACAGAGGAAACAGAGTGTGATGTTGGGCTGGGTTTGATGATGCAAACAAACCAAAACCAATCATTTCCTCGTAAGAAGATGATGATGATGGTGATGCCTCATCATGACCCTCCTCTTCTCAGCACAGCTGGTTTTGGTGGAGAAGCTTGTTGGGATAGTGCTTGTGGTAGTGGACCTTTGTTTTGTAACACAAGCAACCCAGTGACTTGTATGAGCGATATATATGCTGATGTTGGTTCACTGGTGCCAAAGACTCTGCACCAGCCTTATTCTGATAGCTTGTCTTTCAGTTCCTCAGGTAAAGTTCCTATATTTTCCTTACCAGTCATTCATTCCACATGGGCTTGTTAATTGTTCTTTAGAATACAGGGAAGGAACACATAAAGAGTCCCAAAATTTAATAAACAATATCGTGGTCTTTGTGGGTTTTTGTTTTTTCATTAGGAGGAATGGTGAATGTCAATGTGAGATTTCCCTTTACAGCAGCTCAAAGGGAAGAGCTTGAGAGACAGACCATCATTTACAAGTACATGATGGCCTCTGTCCCTGTCCCTCCACAGTTACTTGTACCCATTTCCAAGAATCCATCAAATCTGGCTCACTTCCATCTTAATAGTAAGTCCTTCTCCCTTTTCAGTTCTTCTTCATTATTGTCATGCCAAATATATTTGTCTATATCAAAAAATTTAGTGTTTCTTTGTCTATTTTGTTGTGAAGAATGATGGGGTTGTTATTTGGGTTTTTTTTTTTTTTTTTTCAAGTAGTGAAAGGTTCATTGGAGTTGGGGGTTTCTAGCAACTCGGATCCAGAGCCATGGAGGTGTAAGAGAACAGATGGTAAGAAATGGAGGTGCTCGAGAGACGTAGCTCCTGATCAGAAATATTGTGAGAGACACGCTCACAAGAGCCGTCCCCGTTCAAGAAAGCATGTGGAATCATACCCCAATTTCACCACCATGCGAAGTACAAAGTCTCAATTTTTCAAAAACAACAGCAACCAGCCAACAACTCCATTATCTAATACCATGGTCTCCACTACTGCTGCCGCTACATCACATGGCCAACCCAGGTGTGTTAGGATTGATTTGAGTTTCAATGCTCGGAAACTTAGGACCCCAAACCATTAATTATATTCTATTTTATTGCTTGTTCTTATCTATTGTCTATGAATGTGTTAATGTGATGTGGGTCTTTGATATATCTTTTTTTGTTTTCTGTAATAAATGTGCTTTTTGTCGTTGACTGTGAAGATGTTTGGAGTGGTCTGTTGCTGGTTCGAACCAAGAATGGGAGCAAATGATGCAGTTCAAGGCAGGATTAAAGAGCTCCACCAAGTGCAACACAAATGTGGATGTTTCAAAGCAACAGATTGAGAACTCACTCAATTTTTATAGAGAAGGTCTGCAAGCTCATAGGTCACATGACCAGTATGGCTTATTAGTGAGCCCCAAGTTGACCCATTTGGGAGAAGCTTTAAATTCCAACCAGACACAACAGACAAGGCATTTCATTGATGCATGGTCCACGGCAGAGAGAGATCGTGGTATTGGTGAAATTGGCAACAGATGCTCTGTTTCGTCAAACCAGAAGCTACCCTTTTCATCCCTAACTCTTTCAATGTCTGGTGGGAGTGAAACCAATGGAGAAAGGGAAAATACCCAAATGGGTCTTGGAATTTTGGGAGGTTCAGAAAGAGAAAATGTAGGGGATTTGAAATCCCAATGGATGAACCCTCTTTCATGCATGGGTTCTCCACCTGGTGGACCATTAGCTGAAGCTTTGTGCCTTGGCATTGCCAGTTCCACAAGAGCAGAAGCAGCATCCTCGCATGTCAATAGAGGCACCACCAGCTGTAGAACCTCAGGTGGAGATGTTAGACAAGAATTCGATTTGATTAACTGAAGAGTTGGGCAAGCAATGGGGTTTACAGCTAAATGGTTCAACTTTGACTTTTGAGTTAGCTCTAGAAGGGAGAAAAAAAAATGGCACTGTTTTGATTAGTTTTGTTGCCTACCCACAATCGGAGGCTGAACTCAATTACCTTTTTTGTTCTTTTCTCTACTGTTAAGAAAAAGTTGAAAAGAATCTGCATCTAACCTATGAGAAGTGTAACTCGTGCATACTTGAAATTTTATGCAATAGGTTTTCATTGTGTTCCATTACCAGCAAGTTCTTTTATAACATTAGAATTGCATCTTGTAATGGGAAAGATCCATACCTTATTAATACTATTTTGCAGCAAATGTTAACATCAGTGCTGGAAAAAGCTGATATAGACCAAACTTTCTGTTAGAAAGGAAGTCTTGCCGCTCAAGGAGTCCTCTAGGACTTGGGTTGGCCTAGGTTATGGCCAAGCCCATTTGTCTTCTCCCCCCATTCACTGAAAGCTATTTCTTGCAAAAACCAGGCCACACAAACATAGATGAACTATTTCTTTAGGACAATTGGGCTTGCCATAACGTAACCCAACTCCCACCTTCCCTTATGCAAGTTAATTTTGTTCGATTATGGTGACTTCTCCATGTTAGCGTAATTTTTGTTCCCCATGTTAGCATATTATAAAACAGAGAAACAAAATTATCAAATCATTCATTTAATTTTCCTTTCCCATTCATTCAATCAGAATAAATGAGAAATAGATTCAGTTCACCATCATTTGCATCATTTTAACCACCTCAGGTCAGTAGTTGAACATGGAGAAATTTCTCCCCCTAGGCTATCAGTGTATGAAGACAAGTTCTCCCTTCCATAGTAGACATTTTGCACACTCTTGAAGCTAGGGCTTCTTAAGTTCTGGCTAAAACTGCTACAACCACCAATGCCACCACCACAGTGTTGTGGCTCAGGGACTGCGTATGAAAGCCGTTTCTTGGCTGACCCACCTCGTTCTCTCTCTGGTGTGGATGGCCTTTGTCTTGGTGCACTCAGAGATCGAGCCTTAGCCTTTGCAGATTCAGTGGCAGCCATGTAGTTGGGAATTGCAGAACTGGCTGCAGTGACCCCATTTGAGCCCACTTCATAGCGACACATACTACCCCTGAAACAATAGGCAGAGCCTAAGCTTGGTGTGTGTGCTGCTGATAAACACTTTTCCTCTTTCAGGCATCGAGGGCTTGCTGAACGCACTTTCAGAGATTTGGGTTTTGAAGGAGAGGGTGTTGCAGGTGAGTACTGGTTGTTGAGAGAGATCATATTCATATTGTACTGCGCTTTGTGTGGTGATGGTATTCGAACATTTGGGGCAGAGGAAGAGTAAGGCCTAGAAGTGTCAATTTCAACTGTTTTTATGGAGTCCCTTTTGTCAATTGAACCTCTGCTGCTGTTTTCCCATTGCTTTGTGGCCATCCAACGGTCAAGCCATTTTGTTCTCTCTTCTAGCTCTGCTTCATCCCCTGAAGATGGGTTCCTACGCGGCCTCCATATCTTCAAGTAGGCATAAAGGGTATTGGAATTTGGAGAGATTAGCTTGTTGTTCCTAAACAATTTACATTGAGCTGTTGAACAACCATAACAAGGAAGAAGTGATTGAAATGCACCTGGTGAGAGAAAGCATAAGCAAGGGCCTTTTCACGTTTTAAAGCAGCTGCCTTTCTACTCTGAAACATAGCTTCAACCCCTTCATCCCAATCATCCTCAGTACGGCTTCTCTCTCTGGACTGCAGTGATACAAAAGCCAGTTATGGTTCCCAAATAAATTCATGTTAAGTGAAACAGTGAAGAGTGCTGCTTACCATTGACTTTCTGTCACGAATGTCCTGAAGATATCTAAACTCCCATAAGTTGTCTGTTTCAGCAAACATCGACTTTCTGCCCAGATCATGTGAAAGCCTTGATCTTTCATTGCGAACCTGATCTTGTACTCGAACCAGAGCTTGCATGCATTTCAGTGTCAGCTTGGCTTGCATGCGAACGTTATGACCTCTGGCTAAAGCTTGAAGCTTGACCAGCCCTTTTAGTGCACGTAGAGCTCTCCTTGCCTTCAATCAAACAACCACCTTTGAATTAGCAACATGGGAAAGAAACAACAATAACCCATATAAGTAAATTTCATCTTGAGCTCTATTTTTATGACACTTACTAAGTATCCTCTGAAAGCTGTTTGAATTACTGTAGCAGCACAGTGTTCTTTAACAAAACTGTTCGGCCTAGTGAGCCGAACAATTTCTACTGCCGCAGCTGCAGTGGCTGCGGCCACAGCAATTGCATGCCTTTGCTCTGCAGCCAAAACAGGAATCACAGGTGTGGTTGCATCTGCCTTTGCTTCAAATTGTTGAACATGAATAGTAGGCTTTCGGAAAAGCCATCTTCTCTTTTCTCTCTTCTGCGTGCATAATTTAAACATATAACAATGAGCATTGAAAAAGATAAAAAAATGGGGTCAAAGTCAAAATACAGAATAGGCAGCGATGGTATATATTGTTACCTTTTCTTCCTCTTCTGGTTCATGCTCGTCTCTTCTTCTGCTGCTCTTTTGCTGATCATTATCCTTAGTTGGAGACCTGAAGGCCCTTTTCATTATTGTCAACCATGAAGTACCGCTTTTCTTTCCCATTGAGTTGGTTGAGAAAAGCTTGCAGCTTGCATTAGAGAAAATTAAACAGATGAAGGAAAAAGGAGAAACTGAAGATGAATTAGTCTCCTGGCCTCTACCATTGTACAAATAAATGAGAGGATGTAGGTAGTGTGCTGTTTATGATGACTGAGCGAGAGAGAGAGAAAGAGCGAAGAAGCTTGATGTTTGTTTGTTTAAAGCAGAAGCTAGTACAAGCTCCAATATATGTGTTAAGCATCGGTGTTTTCTAGTGGCATGCAAAATAACTAATGGAGGGTGTCAGACATTGTGAAGAACTATGCAAATTAGGTCGAGAAAAAAGTGGACACGAGAGAGAGTGAGAAAGAGAGGTTTTAATGCAGGAGAAGAATCCAAAGTCCTTGTAAAAATAACAGGGCCTTTTGATTGATCAATACCTTTAAATAGCACTGACCAAAAATCTAATGGTTTCACGTGTTATGAACAACTAAAGGACGAGAGAGAGAGAGTTTTGCAGTGCATGTGGCCACAGAAGCCATAAAATAAGGCAAGCTGGTTGTTGAAGCTGAATCCCACATTCCTATTCATTGGTAAAAGCGACAGAGTTGGCTTCATTTTCCCAGTAACCAGTCAAACTAGTTTGATTTGATTCTCTCTCCGGTCAACATGTCAATTCGATTTTCTGGTAATGCACACTTGCACAGTGCACTACACGGACCTCCTCTTTCCCTTCCTTTTTCTTTTCTGATTTCTACAAATTAAAAAAATTGTAGGCTACTGGCTACCAAACAAATATTTAAAATCTACTAGAACCAAACTTGTATTCTTGTGTGAGTTGTGTCAGTGTCACATCATGTATTCATGGTACCTCTCGATAATGGCCAGACGTCTCTCCTGGACCAATTAAAATCTACTTCTTCATTACTGTACTTGTTCTTGATGGTGATAATTCAGCCCAACTTGTCCTTAGCTCAAAATAGGTGCACAAGTATTATCCTACATAAATAGTTCACATAGGCCAAGATTTTACCAGTTTTCGTAGGCTTGTTGTTTAGTGGGGTGCATGAGATTTTTTTATTTTTAAAAAAAAATCTTTTCAGCACCAAAAAAGGTTCCTATTGATCCAAAGATTCCAAACTCAATAACAAAAAAAAACAATAACAGACCTCATGAGACCTCTGCTAAGAGACATTCTAATAACATACCACACCAGATGATTGTTGTCTATAACTTTTTATACAACTAGGTGGTTGTGGTTCATCTCTACTACAATTGTGATGGAAGTTTTTCTTCATCAATTTCCTTACTGATTTTTTCTATGCAGATGGAAGAATGACAACCCCTTTTTCAGAGTGGTTTTCTTCATGTTTTCAAGGCTGCTGCTATAAGACTTGCTAATTCTTAAGCAATCCTCAGTAAACCCACACGGTATGAACTCGAAACTAGGTTACAACTTACAAGACAGACCAGAGTTGCCAAACCCAGCAACTTAAACTAAACCATAGCAGCTGAAAACGTTTGGGGCCCAAATCTTAGTTCGACACAAAATTTACCCCTTTCACAATCATTTTGTTTCACCCTTGTAAAGGAGGCCATCCTTTGCTGACATCCACTTTCATCCTCGGTAAAAATTCAAACCCAAATCAGAAAAGAAAATGAAAAAGCTTCTGACAAGTATAAATCACCAATTATCATGGACCTATAATAGCGGCACATGTAATGGCTTAGGCTGCTTAGCCAACTCAACATCAGCTTTTTCTGGACAGAAGTTCCACAGAAAAAAACTTTTACGCTTTTTACTATTATCATGTTATAAATAATGTGTTCATTCATGATGCAGTGGGAAGTCCACCAACTGACAATAACTCTTGTTTAGTAAGAACAAAGCAGTTAAGGCAAACTTCAAGTTTCATCCACTAGAGTATGTCAATCTGTTCAAATGGTTTCCACTAAACTATACTGTTTTGCGCTAGCCCTCAGGGTTGATCCCACTATTCCACTCAACATGCTTGATTTCTTGTGAACCTATAGACAATTCTTGCACACTATATTCCGCTAGAAGTAGAGAAGGATACAAAAGCACAAAATGGAATAACAGGTCAGCATCCACTAATTTAGAGCTTCTGTTACTTGTTAATTCATCCGCGCAAGGTCAATATTTCCCCAGACTTATAAGTGTTGCTTTCTCAAATGACAAGCCAGTTGCTTCTTCAATACTAATTTATAGCAGGCAAGCAACATCACCCTCATTCTATATAGATTTCACAAATCATGAGCACATCCATAACCATATGTTGAACGCTATCACGGGACAACAGTTCTCAAACGATTGAATGGACAACTATTAGTTTTACCCTGCGCATAGCTTAATAATACAATGCATCTTTCATTGGTTGCACTAAATTTTCTGCAAAGTTATGATCATTAGAGATAATGACAACTCATGTTGTATAAGAAAACAGATCAATATATCATCCCCTAAGAACAAACACCTAATAATAGAAAGGCTAAAAGTGAAACTCCAACATCCATTAGTATACAGGTGGCTCCTATGCTCACAATTCATCAAAGCAACAAATTATTGAGATTGAAGTAAGTTTCAAAGAATCTGTAATCTATTGCACAGACTGCTGCCCCATTGAAGTTGAGCAATCAACAAAACTCCTTAACCTAAGAATTTTCAAAAGATGTAGGAAGTGATTTTTGACACATTGGATGCTTAGGAATTGTTCAAATAATAGCTGTTCCGGAATTGCTAGCCGAATCAGGATTAAGACTCTAAGCACATCAAATTGGTATATACTCCCACAAAACTATAAGAATTTTCCCCAATTTCTACTCACACCCTTCTTCTGTAAAAAAGGTCCAATTTCATCTGGAACTACACTAGCAATACATATATTTCTACAACAAAACAAGCTTCCACCTTTATCTCTCTAAATGTTTATGAATTTGAAGCATTGCATTGTTCAAGCAAATAAAGGATCCTCACAACATAAACTATATTTACACAGACAGAACAAGAGGCAAAGAAGCTTTTGATTTCCATCAGAAATCAACAAAAGCCCAAAATAAGAAAGATCACATCTTACTATGATCATAGAGAAAAACTGCTTACAAGTTACAACAAAGCCCAAGTTGCAAACTTGATTCAACAGACCTCTGTCAACCAGTTTCAGCTACAAATTGGGCAAAGCACCAACCCATTTTCGTTACACTCAGGACACCTCACCACTACAGTCCTTCCCTGTTTCTGTCCCAACTCTTCTTTCACCACCAACACCATCTTTGAGCTCCCATTGCAGTGAAAACAGGGCAAGAACCTTGCCTCCCCACAACCTTCACAAACAGACCCAGCTTTTTTCTTTGGCAACCCATCAAGAATCTCACCCAACCACCCCTCCTCCAGAATCTTCAACACCTCCTCAGACCCACCCACATACCTCCCCTTCACAAACACTCTCGGGGGCACCATCGCTTCTCTCCCTTTCCCTTTCATCAACTCCCTCAACTCTTCCCTAAACCCACGATCCATCGACACGTCTCGCTCGCTGATCATTAGTCCAAGCCCTTCTATTGCAGCTCGAACAGCATTGCACGCCTCGAAAGTCCTCCTTACGCCTCGCAACGTCGTCGTATAGACCACCACTTTGTTCTCTCCGCCGGGTGGGCAAATCCTCTCGAACCGGTCGAGCAGGGTCTTGAGCCGCAAGGCCTTTTCCCTCAGCGGCTTGAAAATGGAGCGGTTCGGATTGGGATTTAAGTTCTCTTTATCGGCGGTTTTTGGGTTTTTAGTAACGAAGGGTTTGGGCGGCGGGAGAGTCGAGAACCGGAAGCTGTCGGTGGCGTCGAGGCCGGCCATGAGCTCCCATGAGTTTATTACTTCTGGGTCAGAGCGGAGGGGTTTGGGGTCGGACCAGAGGGACTTGGGCTCGGAAAGTGGGCTGGGGAAGATAGAGCCCAAGGTAAACCGTGAAGGTGGAGTGGGAGGGGTGGATGGTGGGGTGTGAGGTGGTGGTGGTGGTGGTGGATCGAGAGTGAGAAGGCCGTAGGTGGAGGAGGTGAGGGAGACGATGTGGTGACTCAGTGCTGAGCTGCCGAGTTGGGTGAACTCGTCGTCGTGGTTGAAGAGATTGGAAGATACACAGCCCATGTTCTCGTTCTCTGGTTTCGTTTCTCGAAGTTCGTGAGCTCAAAGTGGAGTGTGGAGTTATGAAAGGAAGGAGTGAGAGTGAAGACAAAAGGCCGAGAGTTACAGAGAAGACTTTTTTGGAGTGGAATTGTTTATTATTATTTATATTTTTTATTTTAGAATTGGAAAGTAATTATGGTTTGGTTTCCAAATCAAGGAAGAGGAAGAAGCATTTCATTCAATTTTCAAATGTGTAGACTGTACTCTGTAGTCCGTAGCACACACGAGCTTTGAGCGCTAAAATTTAATTCAAATTTATTGTGTGGTTATTACAAGAGGCTCGCCAATTATTGCGCTACTCTCGCATAATTTGGGCCAATGGGCCTTCCTATCCCTCTATTACCAAACCTCTCAAAGTGGACCAATAAACTTGGGCTTTCATATCCGTCAAGCCTTTCCCTTTCCTTTTTCTTTTTCTTTTTCTTTTCTTTTTAAACCCCCAATTTGCTTTCTGACATTTATTTACAACTTATTTTACCCTCAATTGTAAATATAAAAAAATATATTTAAAAGGACTCCAACTTAGGTGTAGGAGCCAAATCAAGACTCCCATTTCAAAATGCATTTGTTAGACCTACAACTTTATTCAAGTGTCAAATAAGGCAATTTCGTCAAATTTGTTATCATTTCCGTTAAAACTCTCTCTCTCTCTCTCGGTTGTGTATGGCATCAGTCCCAACAATTTTATTCTGGGCTTGAGGCTCAGCGACCCAACGACCAATCTTATGTCAGACGGCCCAATATTATGAACTAACCTAGCCCATCCCATAATGAAAAGGGTAGGACCTATGCCTTACATTTAGGTCCTAGGCCGTCCCAATGGTATATTAGGATTATAGCTAAAACTTTTTTCTTATTTTAGAAGGAAAATGATTTTGGACCTCAAAATGAGGTGTCTCAAAATTGTCTCAATGAGGTGGAATTTCCATTTCATAATTGTAATTATCCACTTCATATTTTAATTGTCACATCAATATTTTTAATGACATAACTACTCTTTTAATCAAAAAAATATAAAAATTTGAAAAACATACAAAAAAAATTAAAAAATATATAGAAAAACATAATTGTGATTTCTGTATGTTTTTATTTCATAATTGTAATTATCCACTTCATATTTTAATTGTCATATCAATATTTTTAATGACATAACTACTCTTTTAATTAAAAAAATATAAAAATTTGAAAAACATACAAAAAAATTAAAAAACATATAGAAAAACATAATTGTGATTTCTGTATGTTTTTCAATATTTCTGTATATTGTTTTTAAGTTTTTTTTAATTTAATCTTATTGTTTGTAATTTAATATAAAATTTAATTAAAAGGGTAGATATGTCCTTAAAAATTCTAACATGGCAATTAATTATGACGTGACTTTAAATTAATGAAACAAAATTACGACATAGAAATTTCATGTCACTGAGGTCATTTTGAGGCCCCCTAGCGCTCCCCATTTTAGAATTTAGTTTATCCTTTTTAATAAGTTTTTAGTTCAAGTGGCAATCTGGTTCAAGCTCCATCTACATTAAGTTAATTTTTCAATAGACACAAATTTCTCTATATATCTGGCTTTAAGTTTTAACCACTCTTTTAAATCCAGTCCAGTTATATATGTGGTTAATTGTCAACATAATTAACCATAAGTTTATATGAATCGATCTAATTTCGTACGAAGCATGAAGGTAGGTTGTTGTTGCATGTCCAAATAATTAATCGTGCATGATTTAAAATATCTTAAGCTTTTTTACTGAATTAAGGTAATGAAATTATTTTACGTAGCAAGGTTTGAACAACAATAATGAACAAGATGACTCATTCCTTTCTCGATCTGTCGGTGAAACCCCGATTGGCTATTACTGTACTTGTGGGGATTACTGTGGATTTGACATGATATAAATATATATATGGCTTTGCTAGCTTTTTGCTCATTTTCTGAAAAATTAATGCTTTCAAAAATCAAATATTAATCAGCTTTGCTCCTTCACAATAACAATCAACTTCAACTACTATGAACAGTACTTGTTAATTATATATTCAACGACAAAATTATGCCTCCCATTCGTCCAAAAATTGAAATCTTGGTATTGCAGTAGAAATCTAATGATGCCAATTGCCATATATGCATGATGTTTCATAAGTCATTGTAACATAATTTGACACACACTTTATGCAGATGACCATCAAATTAATTAAATAGTCCTACCACCAAATGTTATATTAATATTAATTTTCCAAAACTGCATCACCAAGTAATCAGCATGTCATCAATATACTTAAATACAGTGTTAATTGGTTCTCAACTGGAACATTTTATATGCATGCACGTGTGGCCAGTAGGTGCCATCAGATTGCAAACGATTTTTTTTCCTTTTTCATTGCTTTATTTTATCATCCTCCATGTAAGTTCTTCATCAGGTATTAATTATTGTAGTCCACAAGTCTACACCATTATCAATTCGTCAATTGATCTATATTAAAAATCTGGTCTTAATTTCTGTTGTATGATTTGCTCCGTCGAGATCGATCACTGTGGTTTGTTCTTGCATTGCTTTAAGAGATGGCAAAAGCATCTTCTGTGTCAAGTCAACAATTAATTACTAATATACCAATTAAAAAAGAAATATTGCATTCAATGATAAATGATTAATGTGCTAATTAAACTAATTTAATTAACTACATGTTTCTCCGACAAATTTGATCCAAATCTCACTGCCCATGCCCGATCACGTCCTCTTTTTCTAGCTTGACATGACCACTGGGATCATCCCATACATTCAAATCTTTAATTATAAATATTTTTTTCAATTTATTTTCTACGATTATTCATTCAGGCATTAGCAGTCCATAAAAGTCACTAATCAGCATAAAAAATTAAAAAGTACTGCATAGAAAGTTACCTTTTCCCCATAATTAGCGTGTGATATGGGGCCAGGTGGACTAGATTAATGATCAGCTGCATCAATACATATCTTTGCAAACATTTCTATCGGCATAAACGATTAAAATGCTGAATAACACAATTTTAAATTAGCTCAACAAACATCGCCCTATGATGATATTCAGATTCACTTCATATATCTTTTATATCTATCAATTAGGTATATACATCTTTATATCTATATCTTTTGTTTTATAAACATACAAAATATATACCTCTTACATATGGCATGTTCAAATTTAAACATATAAATTATACTTCAATTATGGTCTTGTTGGATGTAAACCGACCCATATCAGTCAAAAAAACACTTTCTATTTTTCTTTTTTATAAATTGTCCTTTTGCAAATGGAATAAGCTATAAATATAGCTTTCAATAGTGATAAAAAAATTTGTAACTTATAATAAAAAATATATATATTTAACTCACCATTAATAAACATTACCATAGCACTCCAAAATTTACAATGCTGTGGAGCAGGCATTGATAGCAGTAACGCGAAACACACCTCAGCTCCGCTAGACAAGGCTAGAGTGGACATACGCGATCCGCGACCCACGTGCAAATACCTAGTAAAACCCTTCTCCTTTTTAATGAATTTGTTTTTAGTCTATAATTTAATTTGATGTGGCCTCAAGTCTCACGCAGTACAAGTGTACGACATATTAATGCTACTAATTAATTAGTATTATTTAGCTTCTTAATTTGCATGGTGACCGGTCCATTATTAGGCACACACATTTATTTCAGACGAGGGAAATTATCTCTGCTTCTACAGTTTCATACATACACATTTCATTCAATCAAGGCACAATTTTCTAGTTACTTCTTTTATAATTACCATTTTTTCAATTACCTATATGGCTATATACGATCAATTTTTAAGATAAAATTAATTATTTTTTTTATGACGCTTATATATACACGGTTTATATATCATATAATATTTTAATAAGAAAGGAAAGAAGAAAGGAGTGTATTATATGAGACATGCGATTAATTCCATATGACTTTCATGCTCTACTGCTTATTGGTAAAGGTGGTTGCTTTTCCCATATATTTTTTGGTACGCGTTGGTTAGGTCAAGGTGTGAAATAACCCCGGGATCTCAGCTTTACTGTTAATGGAAACAACAATAACAAATTCATGATTTGTTGGAATGACCCTTTACCAATGTGATCTTATACCAATTATATATTGATATTCATCTACTACCAGTCTAGCTACCACTTATATTTAGTTCATAATTGGCATTTATCTCTCTAGCTTAAAATTAAGATTCATTAGAAATATAATATATATGAAAGATATAACGAAGACATATGATATATATAACATCGTACTGATTTACTATTGACACAAGGATGTATAATTGATCAAAAGTCAACATATATAATGCTATTATATTAACTCATCAAGATCATAGAGTTTCAATGCAGGCAATTAATTAACTAAACAAGGGTTAGAGCACAATGAATTAACCTAAGGTTATAATTACAAGTAAGAAATTAGGAGCATGCATGTGACAGCTCCCCCAAAATTCGACAACAAATCAAGTTCAATGGAAGACATATTTATTCAAGAAAGATAATGGTTGACACTGCCACACTATCTCAATCATCACCTAATTTGATTATTTATTTATATTTATTGATGGATACAAAGTATATATATCTGTAAAGTGTAAACATATACTTATAGTCCTTAAAGATTAAGCTACTATGCATGGTACGTACGTATAGTTTGGTTCAAGTGCCTCAGTTATACCGACAAATGGCATAATGGGTCAGATGATGACGACGGCGATGACGAGGATTTGGTGAAGCTCCAAAGATCGTTGTCGCTGTTGTATACTTGGGATTGATTATGGGATGATATTCTACTGGAACGTAGGTATGGATATGATAATTGTACATCATGGTCTTGAATATCATTGATAGGATGAGGAGGAGAAGCGCAAAAAGTAGACATGTTGGGGTCGCCAAAGCAGGACAGGTGCTTGGAAGTCTGATCTTCTTGGCCATTGAGTTGGGACGCCACAAGCCGTTCAAGGGTAGCCCAGTCATTAAGCCTTGAGGTTTTGGGCTCAACATGCTCATCAACTGGGTCGTTGTTGTCACAGCCACTGGGTTGGTTGGTTGGAGAAGGTTCATGATGAAGATGATGATCTTGATGTTGATGATGATGATGATCAGTTTCTATGAGCATCTCATCAAGGGCCTGATAGGAAGGTCTGAAGGTGCTACGGTCCTCATGATGATGGTGATGATGATCAAAGGAGAGTGTGGGGAGAGTAGATGGGCTCTCCAGTCTTGGGAGGTGCATAAATCTGTCATGAAGAGCATGATGATCACTGCCCATGAACCTCTCTGAGATCATGTTAAGGTTGGATAAAGATTCATTGTTTTCAAGCTTGCAAGTCCTTCCCATGTACAGAAGTATCTGATCGAGAACCCCATGGTCGTTTCTTGGACCTGAAGGAGAAATTTGGCTGTTCGAGTCCATGGAGTAGGAGGCTTTCGGGCTCTCTAAAGCTTTCTGATAATTCTTCTTCTTGAATACCCTGCAAACCACCCACCCATCTTCCCCCATCGACTCCCCCATCGAACTAGAAACCTGTATATAAGCACATAGAAACATTCAGATATCTGGTATATACTATTAAGCAGAATCGCACAATAAATAAAACTCTACTAAATAATGGTTCGAGTTGATAGTCCGACAAGAAAATGGCTTACGTTGGTTTCATGTGTGGTGCTTTCATCGAGCCTATATTCGTGCATGATCCAATCGGACTTTTGGCCATGAGGAGCTCGGCCCTTATAAAACACAAGCGTCTTTCTCAACCCAATTCTTTTAATCCCGCTGTAGATGATCTTATCTCTGCCTGTGGCCTTCCAAAACCCAGCGGCTGTGGCACGGTTGGTTCGAGTTCCTGTTGGGTATTTCTTGTCTTTGTGGCTGAAGAAGTACCAATCATTTTGTGGGGTGGAACCTATCTTGCACTTCTCTGCAGGATATCTCAAATGAACGACAAATTAATACTAAGGCATTTCATCAAACACTATAAGATAAGGGCAATGAATCAAGCTACGTACCTTGAATGTCCCATGGTTCAAGCTTATTAAGATCAACTTCTCGAATGACATCAAGATCAATCCTCTCAAAGGCCACCTTCTTGCGAAGATAGTAGTGCAGAAGCTCCTCTTCGGTTGGGTGGAACCGAAATCCAGGAGGCACTTGCGACTGACCATTTATAGATAGATTCATATGATCCTCAGTACCCATTATTAGCTAATAAGATATAGCTAGCTAGCACAAAATTTGTAAAATATATGTGTACTGAAAACCCAGAAAACCAAATTAACAATCAAAGAAAAAGCTAGAATATGAAGAATAGTAGAGAGAGAGAGAGAGAGAAAAGTTAAGTGAAGTGAAGGACACAATAAGATTAAGAAGGGCAGTGTTGGTTCGTAAAAGGGGTAGCGCAGTCATGATAATTTATAATAAGAGTAGGGCATATGAAGGTCCAAAAATGCATGGAAAAAGGCTTAGGTATCATGGCTATTAGTGTACTTAGGGTAGGGTCCAAGGCCCTTGAAGAAGAGCCAACCACCTAAACTAGCTAGAGACTAGAGAGAGAAAAGGGTAAGGGTATGTGTGGCCCACACTAATATAGGTAACAAAATAGGGTCCACTGAAACATGCGTTATAGAGGTAACAATATTATTATTATTATTACTAATACTATTATATATTATTATTATTATAAAGTCAGTGGTGTGCGGGGGGTACGCCCACATCTCAACTATGACCTTCGACCTTAATATCTAATTGAAAAGCACCTCTAAAACCACCACACTGTCCTCTCCATCCCTCATGGCCTAATCTCAAGAGAATCTCTCTCTCTCTCTCTCTCTCGTTTTATTTGTGCAACCACCTCAACGACAATAGGGGAAAGAGGGAGAGAGAGAGAGAGAGACAGAGATGATGGGGTCGGAGGCACTGAGCTTTCAGTGGTCCCCTGCCATATAAAAGACATCATGGCTTTTTCTGCAAGGTCATTTTTTTTTTTTTCTAACGTGGCATCTTTTTTCTCAAATACGTCTGTAATGACGTGGGGAGTAACTGTAATTATTGGGTCTCATGCATGTATAACTTGGTGCTCAATGCTGATACTATAAGAAAAATATTAAAGCATTTAATCCAAAATTAATTAGTAATAAGTGAAACAACTAAACTCCTTATAAATTACTATGACAATATTATCGTTTTTTAATATGAGATATTTTCTCAAAAAAGACTAACTAATGAGTTGTTAAATTTCTAACTAGGAATGTGGATCTCCTATTAATTAATTACTCACATTATAAATTAAATTAAAGGTGCGAAGATTGTATATGTAGTGGCCACCAACTGTGAGCGAGGCTCCACAATATAATGAACACAATCATGGACAAATTTAAAACGAGCTAGAGAATGCTAAATGATCATAATGAAAGAGAGGTAGTGTCTATGTGTTTTGGGTATAAACAAACTCTGCAAATGAATGACAAGTACATGCTATATCAATCGGAAATGCTGGGGCACATATATTACATCAACTACACTTCCCATGTGCTCCTATTCTTCATCAGCTGCATGCATATATATATATGGGGTAGGTTACACTTTACACTTGACACCCACATCAATGCTACGTGTGAATATATTGGCCCTTTCGCATATATTTTCTTCGAATGTAAATATTGTACATGACATCTAAATATCTAATGAATCTTTTATTTTATTGATAATCAAACAATCTGTAAATCACATTCATATATATATTAAGCAACACTATAATAAAGCAAAAGTGGGTTAAATATATAATATGCTTTATTACAAAACAGTCAAATGCATGGATTGAGATTATTTAATTACAGCCGCTATCACAAAATGGAAGCCTAATGTCAATGACCTAAATATATAGGAAAATGAAGACTAGTATATACATATATGGTCAATTATGAGTATATTACTTCATGGTATTGCTAGCTAGGGTCGTAGTTGTCTTGAGATAGGAGACAACATATTTAAATTAAGATTGTTAGAAGGCGTACCTCAAATCAAACTTAATTAGGACAAAATTCAGTTCTACAAACAAATTAATTAATTAATTGTGAGAAGCTCGATCATGTTCATGCATTGCCTGATTCATATATATAAGATATACGAGTGATGAGTAGTACTGAAGTGATATATGCACGTTTGGCACGTGGGACAAGTATTTGTGTTACGTTGTTTTTAATTTTGTGCTGGTGAACGTACAGAAGCTGTTCATCGTTGGTTACGTCTTCAGATCAAAGGTTAATATATAGTGATCGATATATAAATGCAAAAATTAAGGTACAGCTGGCAATTTTAGGCTTTTAGCATCTTCCAAAAAATGACGTACGGAGATATATAGTTACATGGATCCAAACAAAAGTATATAATTACTCATTCATTTTTTCTTTCCTCGATATCTTCTCCATCTGTTCCTCCTCCCCTCCCTTATTACCAAGTGGCAAGTTTAAATTAATGATGCCACCTGCACCATAATTTGCGTAATTAATATAAAGTAAATTGACTTGCATGACTTTTTAAAGAATAGGAAAAAAAAACTAATCATAATGGACAAAACGTGGCAGCATTAGTTGGGAGACTAAGATAAAATTGCATTATGAAGTGAGCTAGATTATACGCCATATCACAGTGAGATCGATGATACTAAAAAAAGAAGACCAACTACCATAGTATTTTTGTTATTTATGTTTAAATGTTAATTAAATTATATAAGTATGTGTAAGTCAATGAACATTTAACAACCTAAGTCACTAGAAGTGGCAATAATGGGGTTTGAGTGTAATTACCGACATGGCTAATTGCCCAGTTGCTGAAGAGTTTAGTGGTAAGTGATGAGTCTGAGTCTTGCTCATGCTCAAATCTGAAACACAGAGAATGACAAAAATAACGGAAGCACTAGGAAGGCACCAATAATATTACATGGAGATTTTTCTGTTATGAGCTTAGCAGGCCCTATCGAGCTTCATGTGTCTTGCCCATAATCATGAGCATTATTTCCCTGAATTCTATGCCTAATCATGAGTTTCTGGGAGACTAATTGACTCGCCAACCACCTTTCACTAACCTGCTCTCGACATCTCATCTAATTACTTCATCACTTCCATCTTTTCTTTTCTTTTTTTCTTTTTTCTTTTTCTTTTTTGCATTAATATTACATCATATACATCACTTCATTCATCTCTTCTTCATTGTTTGTTGTTAATTGTTAACTGTATATAATATATATATTATGATGGATATATGATCTCTAAGATTCATCAAATGAGGTGTATTGTGAATTTGTGACAAATCATGAACAAATATATATTAAGTAGAGAATTTATATATATATATATATATGACGATGATACGTTAAAAAGAAAACATAAAAATCAATATTTAAGGTGATGTGATTGCTGAAACTCAAAGTGCGCCTGTTATGACGCAATAAGTGTGTGGCAAGCCTCCAGTTCTCTAATTGCCATCATCTCTTCAGTCCGGCCCCCTCTTGCCTTAATTTTATATTTTTTCACTTAAAAACTCAATTAATCCATCTTAACTTTCAATTTTATATTTATTTCCACAAGTTGCGACGTAGATCTCAAGTTCGATCGAATACCTTTCATATAAAACAAACTGACAATACTTTTTAGACATCTCACTTTTGTTTTTTTTTTTTGGAAAAAGAAAAAACAAATGGGTCACGAAAATTGACATGAGTAAGCTGTGTTTTGGCATTGATGTTAGAGGTGATCAGTTAATCAACATACATGATTGAAACATCTAACATATATTCAAATTAACTCTCTTTAGGATTGGTTAAGGCACAGAATATTACAAATATTTTATTGTATATATTGAACCTGTTTTCCAAATGATCGAATGTAGAATTAATGTCGTATACGTACGCAAAATGCCACCAAATATTTCAGACCAAAACAAGATGTCACCTCTCTCTTAATTAACGTTTTATTCTTTGACAAAATAAAAAGAAAAAAGAAAAAAAGAAGCAAGAATCTTTGACAAAAGAATTATAACCAAGAGAAAAAAACAAAACGCCCACATGATTCCAAATTTCCAACTGGAATGTTTTGTTTATTGGGATCGAGTGGGAAAAAACGCCCACATGATTCCAAATTTTTAACTGGAATGTTTTGTCTATTGGGATCGAGTGGGAAAAAACGCCCACATGATTCCAAAAAATTCTAGTTGGAAATTTGGAAGTGGCTGGAATGTTTTTCCCACATGATTCCCATTCCAATACATTCCCAAATTCCAAAACTCCTTCCGTGGTTTGGGAATGTTTTACCTATTGAGAGTAGGAAATCAACACATGAAAATCATTCCTACTCACATTACTTTGTTTGTTAACTTAGGGAAAAATTATGGGAATGGATCGAGATGGGACCCACCAAAATCAGGAATGAGATTCTTGATTTTGGATTATTGGGACTCCTTAGGGGGCCGGATTGCGGGAAGGGGAATGGAAGTAAATTTTTTCATTTCCAAAATGCACCCACATTTTTAATGAAAACTCAAAAATACCCTTATTTTAGATAAATTATATTAATATCATACTAATATTAAATTCCCTTTATTTTAATATACCACATTTTTTACTCTCCTTTAGATAAGTTAATTATACTAATATCTTATACTAAAATATATTAAATCTTACGGTCCTACCTCAATATCACATTAATATTATAAATAATAATAATAAGTATAAAAATTTATATTTTGAAAAATATTGAGGTGAGATTTATTTGTAGTAAAATGAATATTTATAATTTAAAAAATTGTGATTAATAAATATTTGATAGAAATATAATGAAGGTTGTATAATTAAGGGCATTTTTGCAATCAAACTCAATTAAATTCCGATTCTTACTATTTAGTAAAGGTATTTATGAAAATCAACTTTATTTTCATTCTCATTTTGATTCATGCTTATTCTGATTCTTGCTCACTCCGATTTCTGCTCACTCCAATTCTAATCTAGTAAACATGCTCTAATAATTAAGTTTATACAACAGTAAGTGGCTAGATATGTTTCAGTCAGCCTTAATCTTAGCATATATTTGTAATTTGGGATCGTGTACCTAAACCAAGTTCCATATATATAATTACTGTAAAGCATCTTCCAGATATTATTTAAACTTCTAGCTAAGCTAGCTTGATGGTAAAGTTATATAACAATTATGGAAACGATATATATTGTTGTGGGTTAGACTTAATTAGGCATCTTAATTTCATTCTAGTGTATGATTTGAGATTATAAGATGGATTGATGGAATGTTCTTGTCACATTAATAATTAATTATGATCGAACTTAATTATCATCTTCCATCTTGCTAGCTAGCTCCGCTGACACAAAATATGAAACAGAAGGAATTAATTAATGCATGTATCTGTGAACTAGAAGGATGAATTCATGCATCGCTTGATGTACGTACTCAATCTCATCAGACCCGGCCCGCCAATAGGTCGCAATCTAACATAGACGTACGATAAGCTGTAATTAATGGTAGGCATTATATATAAAGTTTGGGCAATATTATTATTGGAAAGTCTGTAATACCAAATTATTCTCTTGACTTTATAATAGTAAAGAAGTAGCAATAAATCAATTAGCTCCAAAATACAAGAAGACATAAATCTAGCATCATTCGATGATCAAATTAACCAAATTGACCCTCTTAGTATAATAGTCACATTAAGACCTAATTTTTAAGCTTGGATACAATTCGTGGGCCATAAATTGGCATATGACATGCACTTTTTTATTTGGGGAATGCAAACTTAGAACTTCTCTAATATTTTTTGAAAAAAGTATCACTAAAGCCATAATTAGTAAGCTACACCCACATTTAAAAAAAAAAAAACTTGTTAGTTACACCTTTTTAATTTAAGTATTATAATTTAACTTCTCTAATATTTTTTTAAAAAAGTATCACTAAAGCCATAATTAGTAAGCTACACCCACATTTAAAAAAAAAAAAAAACTTGTTAGTTACACCTTTTTAATTTAAGTATTATAATTATTTTGGTTTTATATATCTTAATCTTGAAGGTCAAGTGGCAACCAATATCACGATTATTGGTAAAAGCTATCCGTTGGTTCACTTTTTCGATCACTTTAGGACCTGAAAGGCATGCAGCTGAAACACATTTCGGGTGAAAGGCTAGTCTGAATAAATCGATACATATATGATCTTTAATTATGTCCATAATCATAGTTTGGGCATGAGAACCAAGGTTTCTAATTAGGCCCCACTGTACCAACTTAAAGTGTTAATTAAAATGAGTTAGCAACAACAATAGGTCCAATTCTGAAACTTGATGGAATGGAACAGTACGTGTTTTGTCTCAACAGAATCTAGCTTGCTAAAGCAGCTAGCTTTCAACAAAATTAATCAAAGTGTTATATATGGGGCAATTATTAGTGAATGATAATTAATTAATTATATGTGTCTTAATTAATTAGGGTCCCTTACCCAGTATAAAATAAATAGAGAGTAGGCTTCCCTTATAAACCTTATATATAAAGATGAGTCCTTTCCTACACTTTGTGTTTCCAGAGTTTGTGAATATCAGAATATATTCACGTGGCCGGCTGGGGTTGCTTCAAATATCGTGAACTATATATATGTCATTGAAATATATGCTTTTCCTTTTCTTGAATTGCTACCTCCTTTTTCTTCACCCAATTCTCTCTTTTGAACTTTCGATCTAGAATATATTTATATTAATAATTAATAGTATAAAACATGTTGCATTTATAGCTTCAATCGTGATCTAAATCAATTATTCATTGAAATCCCTTTTCAACTAATTAAAAGAGATGGCCCGTACGTTTTAGTCTTCACAAAGTTAATTAGAAGGTAGCTTACCTTAATTTAGCAAAACCCCATATATTTACAACCGATACCTTCTTATTTAATTTTCTCATGAATTAGTATGAATGATATATGAATACTAATTAACAATGACTACTGTATACTTAATATTTGAATTATCTACTTTAATACCAAAAAATAGTTAAAATATCCCATATAAACTAATTAACAATAGGGTTAATTACAATTATATATTTCAATTATACATCACTTTTAACTTGGTACCTTAAGTTCAAAAAGTTGCATTAGAATACCTCAACTTCGAAATCTCGCCAATTAAGAATTTCCGTTAGTCTTTCCATAAAAAAAACTATAAATTGCTGACGTGGCACACACAAACACTATTATTTAGCTTTAAAAAAATAAACGAAAATAAATCAACTGCTCCATAATTAGTTTCAGCTCACCCAAATTGTAAAACCCCCACAACCCATTACCCACCTTGGCTTGGTTCAAATCCTTCGTGTCCCACTCCAACACTTTTATGGCCTTGCCAAGCAATGTGTTGCCTGTTTTCCTAACCCAAATGGTGGGGTCTGTGTGTGCCACGTCAGCAATTAACGGTTTTTTTGACGAAAAGATCCTAACGAAAGTACTTAGTTGGCAATACTTCATAGTTGAGGTATTGTAATGCACATTTTTTAACTTGGGGTACCATATTGAAAGTGATGTATAGTTGAAATACATAATTATAATTAACCTTTAACAATATATACACATGTAAAACGAGTAAATATATTAATATAAGGCTTAAAACTTTCAACGTGGGATTCTATAGTACTCTTGACAATATATCTATATAATTATCATATTATGTGATTTGCGTACGCAAATAGATGTTTCATTGCAAGGTATAATATGTGTACCAGAAAAAAGGTTTAATATGTGATCCAACATCCGTGCCATCTCAATTAAGCAGCTCTATTATGTCTCGCTAGCCTCCAAATTGCCATTATACAATATGAAAGCTGTCAAACTTTACCTATTTTGACTTTTTGGATAAGAAAATGTGAATGATTTCATAGAGGCGAATGTCGCACTGACACATCTCGATCTTGACAATGACATTTCAACTTGTTAGGACAAACATTTACAAGAGAGGAGACAAGAACTTTTATGATTTTCATGCTTGTGAAATTAGCACATGCACACTATTGTTTTCCTTATTAAATTGAAGATCAAATAAAAAAAATATATATATATATATGTAAAAAAGTTTCATAGTGTCTCCTTGTCTCGTACCTTATTATTGGAAAATCTCTCATATGTTTGTGATTGTTTTTTATATATTTGATTAGGTTATAGTCAATTAATTTTAAGTTAAAATATCTTAATGGTTACATAATATGATATTATGAGAGTTAATAAACATGTTTTTTATCACAACACATAAAGTAACATATTGAAAGTATATTTTACGAGAAACATAACTAACCTTTATATGTTGGGTTAAGCCTTGAGAACAAGGAGATGGGAGCTCGAGGTAGGTTAGGAGTGAGCATCGTTGTACTATATACAAAACTAATTTAACTAAGAAAAATATTTCCTAAATAAGAAAGTAGGGGACTATAAGTTTATAAGCCCTAATGTCGTCTTCAAAGCTTCGTCCTTATATCCTACACTGAAAATACTAATTATTGATTACAATATATAATGTCACCGCTCTAACTTCTTGAAAACATTCTTCTTTTTAATTAATTATCAGCTAATTAATTACATTTTTACTTTCTAGCTAGCACTGGCTAAGATGTCACTTGTTTGCTTACCAAGCCACAATAATCGACATCAAAGCTTTTTAAACAATATATTAAGTTGATGAATGGTAGAATCGAAAGATGAGTGGACATACGCAGGTTGTAGATGATAATCAATTAACTTTTTGAAACATAATCAACAAAAGAAAAATAAAATTGCGTTAATAATTTGAAACATGTTCCGACCTCTTTAGGAATAGAAGATCGAACTCTTCTTTGGGGACAGAAGTGCCCCATCCGCGATCATTTTTACTTTCTAATTTCATTTTACGTTTTTCTTCAATTTGGCCCTTTTGCATGTCATTTCATACAATAAATTTATTTTATCATATATATATATATAATATATTATTGGATCTGTTATATTAATTTAGAGCTCCCATGGCCACTTTTGAATATATAATATGATAACTCTAACCTGCATGCATGAATTCATTTCATTCTTAGTTTGATTACAATAAATATCTCGATGGCTTGGAAATAAATCAAATGTGTTAATTATATTGTTTGAAAGTGTGCTGGCTGATTAATTAAAGTGGCGCTGCTTTTGTTGAAATAATAGGTTATGCATGGTTCCATTCGGTTGTCCCACCACAAGATATTGCTAAGCTATCAAGCTACACATTTAAAGTCGTGTATTATTAATTGAATTCAAATTAAAAGTTAATTGCAGTCGTTAGGTAGCTCAGTTAAAAGAGCCGTAAAATTACTCACAATTAATGTACCCAAGTTTAATTTCCTCTAATTAAAAAAAATTAAATTAAAAGTTAGTTAAATTATGAAATGAGAGTTTGAATTGAGTGCGCACATATTAATTTTTTTTAGGGTAATTTAAAATTTAATACTTCAACTTTACTTTAGATTTCAAGTTAGTACCTCAAGTTGTACTTTTATACCTTAATTTCGAATTCATGTCAACTTAGTACTTCTATTATTCAGACTATCAAAAAATTAACTTGAAATCTAATGTAAAATTAAGGTATTAAATTATAATTTACCCTTTTTAAAAATTGAGTAATGACTACATATTGACCTGCTAGCTAGCGGGTCAATGACTATGAGTAATTAATTGGTTAATAATGCTGAATTGGTGTGAGATAGCTAGCTCGTCTTGCGAAGTATGTTGTCTTCTGGAAATTAATACATATGGTTGGCGCTGTACTATTTTGCTTCTTATTTAATTTTTCCAAATCAAAACCTAGAATTCATACATTTCATATTTCTAAAATAACACCGGCCAATTGGGATCTATATAAAGTATCAACATAAAAAAATATAAGTAAATTAAGAATACTCTTTGCTACCCAAACCTACTATATTTTAAGACAATGTTATTTAACCCAACTTTTTACTAACTTATGTGGCATGTTTTGATTTGGCCAATACAATTAATTATACAAATTATGAAAATAAGAAAGTTAAAAAAAAAAGCATGTTGAGCTTCGATCTTTAAAGAGTAGCTAGTCTCCTCTCCAAATGTAGGCTTTGATCCATCGGTATTTGAAAATTTTGTCACCTCCGAACGATAGGGACCTGTTCATTACTTAGATATTAGATTTATTATCAAATTTTTGAGAGTTAAAACTTAATATTAAAATTTTAATGGTGAATCTACACTCTAAAGTAATCAACTATGTTGAGATGAGATCAAAATTGAACAAAAAATGTTTGGTGACTGGGGTTGGTAAAAAAATGTAGGTGAAATTGTTGGACTAAAGAGCATTATCCAATGTGGTAGCTACGTGGTAAGTGAAATTTCTCCCCCTAAACATAAATATTTAGGTATAAAAGCTTGTGTTTTGGGTCATCTTATAGAGAGAGGATCAGAGGAATAGTGTAATGACCCGTTTAGTTCTTATGTACTGTCTTTTTGGGCCTCTAGTTTGGACCCGTGTACCCACAAAAACCAAAAAAGGTCAGAAAAAGGGTTGGGCTTCTAGTAATGAGCTGGGTTATTGGGTTCTAAAATGGGTATAAATTAAATAGGCTGAAAGGCTCTTTGATTCTTGAATTTACGACTTAAGAATAGGTATGAAATTCTATTTCTATCACTTGGATTGCTAGTCTCATCTATTCGGAAACGTTTATTGTGGTACTTATTAGTTATTACCAAATTACTTCTACTCAATAAATAAGGATATTACCAACATATGAGAATACTAACATATTCTCAGAATTTCTAAACACTTGAATGAGAATTATCAATTTCCATTCTCTTGGAATGAGCATGAATGTGACATTCCCAAAAAATTTATTCTAGGAACCAAACGGAGCCTTAGTTTTAGTTTGAATTTGAGCTTTTTAAAAAATTGGTGATCATAAAACTAGAACTAAAATTTAAATCCATATTCATGTTTGTAATTTCGGTTTAAGACAAAAGGCCATTGCGAAGTTGAGCTATTTTCCAAAGAAGGTTTCTAATACCTGGTCTTAAATTAATTAAGTTCAACTTCGTATTGAATTTGAGTATTGTTTGTGGGTAGAGTTTCACACATGACCCTCCTGAATCCTGATCCATCTCTATAATCATCAACTCTTGTTGGAACTTGTAAATCGAAATGTCAGCTTATGGACCAAAAGAGGTGATTTGGGCCTTATCATCATCATGCATAGAAGTGAAAAATCCATGAGTGATATATATATATATATATATATATATAATTTCTTACAAACTTGGAAACCAAAATCAGAAACAAAAACATATTGATTCTGTAATGTAATTTCCACTAAATGTCTACCAACCCAACAATATCCTTTTTAGAAGAAGCATTTCTACTACCACTGGAGAGGCTCCAGTGATCCGAAAACCCGACACCCGAGCCCGACCCGTTCCCACACTTTGCCACGGTCCTCACGCTCTCAATCAACTCCTGGGTTCGACCCTCCTGCGACAATATCTCCAACAGTTGTTCTGGGCTGATCGCCAGCTTCACCTTCCAAAACCCAACATTGTTGTACCTCGAAAAGGCTTCAGTGTAGGACCTCTTCATCATGCCCTGGTAATCAAGGGACATTCTGTAGGGTACCCCACCCGAAAGTGAAGTGGGTATGCTGTTTGATCTCACATGGCCTTCCCTAACAATTTGGGCAGCACTGCCTAATAAGTTGTGGTGGTCACTTTGGCTGTGGAGTGGGAGCAGATAGTAGGATTGACCAGCCACAAGCTCATGGTTTTGGGACAGTGGCTTCCAGAAGAGGTCATGGCTTGGGAAAATTCCATGGCCTGGGAATTCATTAGTGATTGAGCCAACTGTGATGGGCACATAGAACTCCATTATGCCACCATTGGAGGTTGTCACTTGGACCACCCCTTCAGCCTCTCCCAAACCCCCAAACAAGCAGTTGCCCATTTCTTTCTTCTTCTTCTTCTTGATTATGGACCTTGTGGAGGGTATAAAAGAGAGGGAGTGAGAGGTATTCGTCGGTGGGATTCTTCTTGGGTGGTTTCCTAAGCCAAACAGAGGATATTAAAAAAACTAAAGGGTGTGATAAAGAAAAGCAATTTGGCCAAAGAAGACACAATCCATGTCGTCACAAAGGGTTTATATATATGTGGTGTGGTGAGTGGTCCATGTAGAAAATAGTTGGGAGTTGGGAGTAGTCGGCACTTTGGGGTCCATGTAGCCGAAGCATTCTTGATTTTTGGTCAATGGAAACCCATTAGAACCACCTTTTTTACTTTCTCTTTATCAAAATCTAACACAAGCCTATGTTAAAAGAAATGAACGACCCCATGAAAACAACCTAGATAGATTCAATTATGTGAATAGAAACAGAGCTAGCTAGCATTCTCATCATTCACTCTTGGTTTAAAGCGAAAGTGGCCAATGTTTTGACCAGTCATATGGGCATATGGCCCTCAAAAGTAAGGGTCACTAGTCACTAGCATTTCTCTTTATCCCCTAACCAGCCTCGGAGCAAACAGAGAAATAACAAAGAGAAGTGGGAAACCACGGAAATCCTGGGAAGACAAATTGGTCGCACTAGAATTTGCTTTTCCATGAAACATTTAGGCATTAGCAACCAGGCCTTTACGAATTAGAAAAAGAGACAACCGCTTTGAATTCCTAAATGTTGAGGATCCTCAAATTTTATAGAATTTTTATATACTTATATGCTATGTTAAATTTAAGTAATGTATATGAACACTCAAAGACTTTATTTGTATAATTCGTCTCAAGCCCCTAAAATCTTATGATCGACCTTGTTAGCAGCTTATTTCTTATTCTAAAATTTCCACCACATAGTTGATGTTTATGAAATCTTGTGCACCCGTGAAGCACCACACTAAGCATGACATACATACAGATTTAGATGTGACCAGTGAAATTTGTGACAAAGAAATCATATATAGAGAGAGCAAAATGGTAATGTTATACAAAGATTAAAGTGTGTAGCATTTTGCTTTCTAATTTATTCAAGAGTAACCCAAAATAAAACATTAGACTTCCTACATGCCCAGCTAGGCTTGCTGCCCTAAACTCACTTCATTCAGGGATTGTTTCAAGCACTGGCATCCACCTTGTTGCAGAATTTTGATCACCATTAATTCCTGCAGCCTCTGATCTTTGACTTCTCATGAGCAGTTCCTCCACTGACATCTTCTTGGAAACCAAATCTTGAAGCTCTTTCTTTGTTATGATCACTTTAATTGTCTTTGTACAATTGCTTGCACCATCCATGGCCATTGAATGAGAACAATAATTTGCAACCTGCAATGGCTTCACAATGCACAAGACCCTCTCATTTTTGGTCACAGCCCTTGGAGCCTGCGGAGACCTCTTTTTGGGTCTGCAAAGTGCCATGCAATTGCCCATGTGGGTGGTCAGAGAAATGAATGGATGGGATGCAAGTTAATAAAGAGAGGACTAAGCAAAGACGTTTCTATGACAATGGGGTCTTAGGTTTGAGAGGTGAGAAGTTTTAAGGGAACAAGTGAGCTACACATTTACGTTTAGTAGATGAATGGCTTGTTTGTTATAAATTGTGAGTGGGCAACTCTACCTTTCTGTTACAAAAGGGTATAGATTTATTAATTAATTAATTTTCATGGTGGATAGAGATATTTATTTGCGAATCTAGAAAAATGAAATTTCGATTTCATTTTCTATAAAGCGATTATCATATTTAATGATGAAAAATCTATAATCTATTACTGAAAAAGTAAACGTTTTAATATCCAGACGATAAAAAGTAACTTCATAGCGTATAATAGTGATATGTCAAAAAAATTAAAATAAAAGGAAAACCAATAATAGAATATGTAAGATAAAGGCTCAATAGTGGTTTTGCTATCTCAATTGTACCGGTGTATCAAATTGTTTTTCAAATAAAAAATGAAGTAAATGAACAACTATTTGAGGAGCAATTTAACACGATCATAGTAAGAGAGCAAAATGGCTACTAAATCTAAAATAAATAAATAAAAAGTTGATACCATCGCATATAAAAACTGAAATAGGGATCTGGGCCATGTGGCACGAAAAGATTGCAGTTAGCAATATATAAGAAGTAATATATAAGAAGCACGTTTTCATTTGCTATAATACAAGGCCATGTGCTGGTTGTGGTGTGTGGTTGAATTAGGCCCACTACACGTAATACAAGGCCCAAACCCCAAAAAACAACAACAAAAAAGAGAAAATGAGAGAATTGGGTGATGCCCAATGAGTTAAATTTCGTTTTTGGGAGGTATGGAAATTTTAAAACCCTTCCTTCTAAATTTCGTGTAAAGTTCAGAAATTTTCGAATTCTATTCAAACCCTAAAAATCAAAACTCAAATTACACAAAATTGGCATATCAAACTTTAGGGGAATGAAAGCCTATGGTGAGGGAAGAAAAACCCACAAAAAAAAAAAAGGTGATCGGAGCTCGGAGGTGACCGGAATCGGTGAAAGAAACCGGCGGTGGAAATCTTCAATTTTGCAATTTCGGAAGCACATGGTGGCTTGCCGGCGTGGAGGAAGGGAAGGAGAAGATGGTCGGCGTCTGGGCCTTCCGCTGGTAGCCTTGGATTGATCGGAAAATGCATTCTTGGTGGCCGGACATGGTGGTGGCTGCTGTGTGAGGAAGGAAGAAAAAAAAAAGATGGGAGAGAAAGGTGAGACTCACGGGCAGGGAGGAGAGAGGAAAAAAAAAAGGGGAAAGAGAGTGGGTCTCACGGGCAGCTGGGCAGGGGGAGGGTAAAGGAAAAAAGGGAGGAAAAGAAAAAAAGGAAAGAAAATAAAAAAGGAAGGAAAGAAAAAAAAGGAAGGGAAGAAAAAAAGAAGGAAGGAAAAAAGAAGGAAAAAAAAGGAAGGAAAAAAAAAGAAAAAAAAAGGAAAAAAAAGAAGGAAAAGAAAAAAGGTTAATTGACTTTAAATACCAAATTTTAATAATTTTTTAGTTTAGGTACCAAAATTTAATAGCATTTTAGATTAGGTACTAGTTGAAAAGTCAAACATAATAATATAGTCAAGGGCACTATAATTTACAAATATTATATCATATGCCACTACAATAAAATATATATATATATTACATTACATGCCACTATAATAAAATATATATATATTACATCCATAGTATTACATTAATTGATACTATATTGTATTAAAACTAAAAAAAACAATCCAATCACATATTAACTGTGACTGTCTTACAATTTAGTTGTGATTATCTTGGTAAGTTAAAAAAGACAACTCTCACCACTATACTAAGTATTATTTTGAGTAAAAGTATTGTTTTTACTTCTATTTATACTATATTGTAATACAATTTCTCTTAAAAAAAATTTTAATTCTGTCACAACCTAACTATAACTGTATCACAATTTAGCTGTGACTATCATTCAGTCACAACTAAATTTGAAGTTAAGTGTCGTATAGTCACAACTAAAATTGAAGTTGAGACTATATTAACTAATTTCCAAGACAATATAAAAGTATCAATGGCAATTTTGTCAAAACTTTATAAATTTTATCTAAGACCTATCATATGTGGGCCAAAGGACAATAGAAGGGCAAATTTGTCAAACAAATAAAGCCCAAAACAAATGAGCTTTAAATTTGTGACCTATTTTAAAAATTAAGTTCAATAGTTAGTAATTAAACCTAAAAATTATGAGCAAAACTGATTTTCTGAAAAAGTATTGAAACTAAGTATTTAATCCTAAATTTCTATTTTAAAATTAGAAAAATGAGTGAGACAACTATTTTAGACTCTCAAATATTTTGAATTCACATAAATTACATAAAAATTCTAAAACTTTCATTTATATAATTTGTCTCAAATCTTCACAATTTTAAGATTGACAGTGTTATTAAATTGAATTGTTAAATACTAATGAGGTATTTATAGTGGTTGTATCTAAGATCATATTTAAACAAAATCCTCAAAAAAAAAAAAAAGAATATTGGAAAAATCTGAAGTGTCCAGTATCCAGTTTAGCTGATTCAGAAACCATGGGTCACCTCACCTAACTTTTGCCACTCTCATGCGTCCTACTTTCCATGTTTATTCCAAACATGTGCATCAGAAATACAGCTTAAATTCAAAGCAACCTCACGATTTTCATTGTCCATTGATTTAACCCTTTAGAAACATGAATATGCACCAGGTGGCAACTGCTATAGAAGTGTCAATTTTTCAACCAGTGTTTTAACTAGTCCATAGTATTGCTAAAAGATGTAGACTAGTGACTAGTCAGGCACCAGAGTCACTTATGTATACTATATGAAAGTTAGGAACAATGAATCTTGTGGATAAATGACAGACCTTTACTTTCACTGACATATGTAAACTGGCATGTGAAGCCCTGCAACTCTTGCTTTACCACTGGCATAACACACAAATGAGATCAGCTGAACCAAAGCAAAGCATAAACTTACTGATTTAATTTACCCTCTTGTAATTTAGCAATAGCACTTCAAAGATGTTAATTCCTTTTAGCCTTTTATCCTCAGGTGAAGTCAAGGGAAGCAAAATGTTAATCAGAAACTGTGAAAAGCAAAGAACTTTACCAATGGATTATGGGGGATTTTATTAGCATTGAGGATTGTGGTTATGAAGTACTAAACTCTAAGGAAATCAAACTTTCCTTTCCCAGATTTGTAGCCACGAAAAGATGTTAATCTTTCTGTTTTCTAGTTTTTTTTCTTTTCTTTTTTCTCTGTATGAACATCTTAATCATTCTTGTTATTTTTGGAAAGGAAGCCATATACAATAGACTAAGGTCAATAGGTTATCAGTATCACAGTTCAATGAACATAAAAACAAACTGGAATAGCCAACACAAATTTTCACATATAGGCATATAGCACATAATCTTACATCTGAACATAAACACAAGTTGATACAGTAACATAATCTTAACATATTGCATGTATATAACATATATACTGCTGAAGAAGCAGATTGCAGAACCAGCAAGCACTCATCATATGATTCATATCCACAAATGAACAGTGAAGTTCCAAATGGTAATGGAATTATTAACAGTACTACTGCCTTTGTGATGGGGAATTATATATTGTTATTAGTACTCCTTGACAATCTTCACTCTCTCAATTATAAACCTCCCTTCCTTGACCATCTGTCTTGGGTCATAAGCTTGAACGTACTTCCAACCCAAGACCTGCCCACAATTGGTGCAATAGATGTCAGCAACAGAGAAAACACCAGTTAAGAGCTTCCTGTCCTCCTTTTGTCCCACAATGATGTTCATTGCATGAGAGAACATATATGCTGTCCCAGTTTTCGCCTAAATAACCAAACAAGAACAGAAATTGTTGGATAATTGCAGTATAGATATATATATATATATATATGTATATGTTAATGTATATAAACATACAAAGGCACACATATACACATAATCTTCAAGCTTCATATATATAAACATACAGAGACACACATGTAACTATGAGTTCTACACAGAATTAAGTGGATATATATGCACACAGATTCAGTTGGTTCAAAATGGATAATCTCAAAATAACACTATTTATACCATTCCAAGCCAATTTCTACATGCATATACCTATCAGCACCTATAATTTCCACTAAGCTCATAGTATAATAGATATTATAAAGCTAAGCCAAGAAGTTAATGCTTGTTTACAAAACACCAACCTAGCATGCCCATCAAGTATCAACTCTTTATTGTTTGAACAGATTGGTCAACATAGCAGGCTAGAGAGAAAATAACATTTTCACCCCAAAATTTTTGAGTAAAATATATAATAGACTAATTAATTAAACACGATTGCTTTTCAGTTTGCACCAGAAATGTTTTGGATAGAAGGTCCTCGCGCAGAGCTAGAGGGTTTCGGCAACTTCTGCAGCTGAAGAAGGGATTACCACCAAAATCCGCCATTAAACTGAAAGCTTGACACCAAGTAATTAAATGACAATCAGATCCTATTCCAACCAACATAGAATGAAAATTGACAATTTACATCAATGAACCTCCAAAAAAAGGATAGTATTAAAGAAATATAATTAACAATATAAAAGAGTACAATATATTCAAGTTGTTCACATGCAAAAAGAAAATCATTGTGAAAAGGCAGAGGAAAAGACTCTAAATAATGAACCAATCTGAGAGACTACAATGTAAAACGGAGAATTAAAATCTTCATACATGGAAGAGTATCAAGAGATTATGCTCACAAAGATGAGGCGGACAAATTTTATACGGATATGATCAGTAGACCAAGTTCAGACCGTTGACTATAGCATTATTGGAGTTGGAAAAATTTGATGCAGTTGATAAAAAGACAAGGTTAGTTGTTGAAAAGTACTAGGAGGAGAATTAATGAATAAAAAACATAATAAAATGAAATTATGGTAACTAATCAAGGAATCTATTAGAGTTGCCTATTACCTCTTGTCCAAGCCGATGTTTGGTGGTTCTTCCCTTCGATAATAAATAAAAAATAAAATTAAAGACTATCTCTAAACCATGTATCACAGTAGTTACAAATTATCGAGTAGTATAGATATTAGTGATTTATATATTTTATAAATCACAATATTAAATGCGTCCACAATTAACGTTAAGCTTAGAGTTGCCTTCAATCTGTAATTAATATGTAGAATATCTCATAAGGATGATTAAGATCTAAACCTGGTGCAAAAATGTGTAAAACAAAACAAATTAGAAAGGGTCCATATTCAGTTCATTCAAATGTAAACAAAACAAAAGAAAAAAAAAACCTATCTTGTCAGATCATGTTTGTAAGTTGTATATCACATTGCTCGGTTATATATTACCATAAAAAAGTAATATAGCGATTTGAGTTTAACAATTTTTTAGAAAGAAAAAAAAAATGAAAAAGACAACGAAAGGGGAATCGAGAAGTAGAAGCAAAGGCCAGAGCGTAATTGCAAAGGACGACAATTGTTATTTGCCCGCTGACTTGAGAATTGGACATCTCTCCTCTCCAGTCCTCCTTCTCTACTGAAAGGGAATCTCTTTGCGTGTTGGGAGCTCTCTAGTCTCTACTCTTCTGCTCCATCTCTTATTATCTCACAAACCAAACAGATAACATACATGGCGGAGGGTTATTGGAGGTACAGCGACGCCCGGCAACCACCACCGTCTGCGATGAATTCTGTCGTCGGCAAGCGCCCACGCTCCGATTACGGTATATTCAATTCTTCACACATCTCCTAGAATTTCCATCTCTCTCTCTCTCTCTCTCTCTCTCTTTGTGCTTGATAAAATTAGGGTTCTTGGGTTTTTAATCTCTGTTTTGCTGCTGAGAAATCAGAATTAAAAGACAAAAACAAAACCTGCGCCATGAAATTTTATTCTGTAAACAAAAAATTGAGATTTCAGCTGACTTTCAAGTACTGGAACTATGTTTTCATTGGCATGAGGAATTGAAATTTGGGATCGCAGTTCTTTTTTAATTTTCCGTGCAGTTTCTAATAAACCCAAAGGAGTTTTAAGTGGTTGATCTATTTTATGTGGTTTGATCACCGTTAATGTGTATGTGAATCAGCTTATCAAGGCATTGCTTCCGATATGTGCAATTGGGGCTGCAATGGTTATTTATAAGATGTACTTGCTTAGATTATATGATAAATTTGCATTCTTGGTAACTTGGTGTGCTCTATGTGGTTTTCGTCACAAATTTATGAGTGTAACCGTTGTTTAAAGTATGCATATGAGAGTTGAAACTAAATACTACTAAGCTTATTATGTTGGTTTGTAATTTTACCACAGTAGCCCGTAGGTTGCATGTCTCATAATTGAAAATTTTGGACAAATGGATACAATATTGTTGGAGGCTGATAATAATTATTAATCATTAAGAAATACTCTGTTTCATTTAAGGTTTAACCTTTTATGACTATTTCTGCATTCCATTGGTCAGTCGATGCATGTATTGTATTTGAAGATATGCTATTGTGTTGGATCACTATAGTTACCATATAAACTACTAAGCTGGATGGAAAAAGAAAATTCAAGTAGTCATGTTAGCAGATTGAATATCTTCAGATACTTGGGCATCGTCAATGGATCTTCGCTACTTAATTACCTGATTACAACTGATGCAGTAGTTTCTAGTGATTATTGCAATTGTATGTGTTAGGTTGTCTGCAATCTTAACTTAATATTCTCCTGTTGGTAGCTTTTTTCTGTAGAGATTTGATTTTCTTAACAAAGGCACATTCTGCCTTTAGATTCACATGCAGTTCAAATATTTGTTTCTTTCTTTTCTCTTTTGGCATATACTAAAGTACATTCTTAATCTCTTAGATGCCCACGGTGGCCACGACCTGCCGAATTATTATCCCCATGAAGATGATAGAGGTTCTCTCCGCGGAATTAGAGATACTGACTCCATTAATGCGTCATATGATCGCTACCTTCGTACCGCGGTAACCCACTTCTTATACTTTTTGGATTTCACTTTCATTTTTCACCGTAAGTTTATGTTTGGGGGCCTAATGTAACAAGTAACCTTTCAGCAAATGTCATCGTACAGTGGGGGACAGTCTGCTAGAACCATGAGTGGGGGACTACCTGGTCGTTCTGTTGATGATCCACGTATGATGGGAATTGCCGGTGTTGACCCAGGGGCAAGTGTGAAAGATAGGGTCATGGGATTGGGAAGTGGACGGCCTGAGGCTCCCCTTCCTCCTGGTGCTACCAGTACGCTATTTGTGGAGGGATTGCCTCCCAACTGTACACGACGTGAAGTAGCTCGTATCCTTTCATTTGTTGAGGGCGTGCAGTTTTCTATCCTTTTTTTTTTTAATTCATAGTCACTTGTACTTCACCTTTCTAGATTTTCCCTTCACTCGGGTTTGAAGATATCTTTCGCCCTTTTGTTGGTTACAAGGAAGTGAGACTTGTAAGCAAGGAATCGAGACATGTAAGTTTATCTATCTCCAAGGGTAGATTCAATATTAAGTGGTTGATGGATTCATTAATAATTCATCTGTGCAGCCTGGAGGAGATCCTCTGGTACTTTGTTTTGTTGATTTTGTGAGCCCAGCTCATGCAGCCACTGCTATGGATGCCTTGCAAGGTAAGCTTACAATTTCTCTTAATTTGTTCTAATCATAGCCCCCTATGTTTGTTGGCCTATCAAATTTATTTTTTACTTTGAAAAAGAAGGGATGCCAATTTATTCATGATAAATCTTTTTAAAAAGAGAAAGAAAAAGAAAAGGACGTGTATCTAGTTGATACTGCAGGTTTTTGCTTGGCTGTGAATTAACAAAAGCAAAAAGGAAAGGCCAATTAGTTTTCAAAATTTTGGAAAAAAAAAAAAAAGCTTTCAAAATTTAACAATTTATAGTGTAGTGTATAGTGCATCAATATTGAACACAATTCACGTGGAAAATCTATACCCAGGATTTGTGACTTTAAACGCTTTTAACTTAGAAAGCTAACTGACATTTTCTAAAATTTTGGAAAGCTTCCCAAATCCTAAGTTGTGTGGCATTTATTTCCCGTTTAAAGTGAGACAAGTCACTATTCAAGGCATGGGACTTCTCTTTATGAAGAATGATGTGATATTTTAGCCATTTTGTATTGGCATTGAAGGAGGTGAACAAAGATTGCTGCTGGCCATATTTGTTATTCTGCAGGTTCTGTTCTGGGTGGGGCAAATGTCAGTTTGTTTAGTATTTATTACGTCTTGGTTTCACCCGATACTATAGGTCTGAAGTTGCATGGTTTTCAAAGTCATCCAATACCATCAGCCAAACTTTGTAAATTCTTCCAAACAATGGTAGGACTTACCTTCCTGATTCATTATAATCCTAGATTCTGATGATCCTAAAATCTGGTTGGTTTCGTGGGTAATTGATGGGTTAAACTTTTAAATAGGCTGCTGAGACTGGTCAAGGAAGCCGTCTAATCATTTGTTTGACCACACTTTTAATGTCATTCTAAGGATGGTGCTGTCGAGATAGTTATCTCATGACTGGTGAAGATTCCATAATTGTACTGCAAATTGAAACCTCATTCTGGTTAGGTTTCTCCAATTGTACAGTATACGTTATTTTTAGGGAGGAAGCGTGTGAACTTTATTTCGGCATAGGGGAGGCCCATTTTACCCTTTCAATCTAGGAAATCTGTGGAGAACCCACATATGCTACTTAGGTGGTTGAAAAGTGATAGGTATTATGTATTTAAGATAATGATTTCACGTCTTATATCATCTATCTGCTGATGCCCTGATTCGCCGTTGAAAACGTACCTAGTTGTTACTGCGTAAATGGTCAAGCTCGATTTTGCAGGTTATAAATTCGATGAGCATGACCGTGATTCGGTCAATTTAAGGTTGCAATTTGCTCGCTATCCTGGTGCAAGGTCAGGTGGTGGTGGGCACCGAGGGAAGCGTTGATTTATGCGGTTTTCCAGGTGATTAACGCAATTTTCGATCCACACGACCCTTTATTATTCATGGCCGTTAGGTGCGGAGTAAAATTTAAAAATTCACGCTAAATCATGGGACGACTCTTCTCTGTAGGACTTGCTTGATTTGGGAGGTTTTGATAATGAGGGGCGATACAACAAACTTGCAGTCTCAAGAATTACAGGCGCATAGTTAGGATTAACTCAGATCGTGTGTTGATCTGAGTGATTTTACTGTTAGACGACTGCAGACTATATTTTTCTTTTATTTATTTCAGACTGTTCCGTATTCATTTCATTATGCTTACTGCCAGACTATTGCCATATGCACTTCGTTAGAGACTGTAAACTTATTTGTAGCTGAACATGTTCAAATCTCTTTGCATTTGCGCATGCTTTGGGATTAGGGTTTAGTGCTTGGTATTTATTTAGTGATGAAGTGTGGTAAATGCTGAAGTAGATATCTTTTAAATTTAAAAAATTGGCTTTGTTTGTCATTGCGACATTATAGACTTTATATTCCAAAAGGAATAAGATCTTAAATTGAACCATTTGTTGTAGAACCCCAGTATCTATGATTTATTGATGTTTCATTTCCCTTTTTTCTTCAATATGCTTTTTCCTTTAGGCAATTATTTAAAGGGATTCAAAACAATATTTCCGTACTAGAAACTGAATGTGATTTTTGGGTATTAGTAGTTGAAAAATAAAAGAATGGTATTAGTGGGTGGGTATATAGAGGTCATTTTGATTGAAAACTTCTTGCTTTCGAGTTTTTACTGGGTTGGGTTGGATTGGATTGTAGATGAATCTAGCATTGAATGGATATGATATAGTTGATGCGATTGGATTCCTTCTTGGTGGACTGTTTGGTCAGGCTAGTTTGTTTAATTTGAGTTGGGAGAAATAGTAGTGAGTAGAATAGATTTAGGTGGAAGTGTAAAATGCATACAAGGCATTGTTGTGTGAAGCAGCGAGGCTTCTTGCTTTTACCCACCTTATTACCTCCCTAAGACAATTTAACTCTGCTTTGCTGCGGACTGACTGCGATGACTGAAAAGGGCTGTTTACTTGGCTATTATCAATGTTTCACGATTGACGGAGGAGAGATGGTTGAGAATTAATCATTGGAATCGCCTCCTTATTGTCCTCCTAATATGTATGGGTTCACGCATCACATAAATATTCGCGTAACTAATATGATTTCTAAAAGGCCTTTTAAATCAAAGCAAAGTTCCCTCCTTAGAAAACACTTATAAACTAAAAATGAACTCCGAGCTATGAGAAAGCAAGATGATGCCTTTGGAATGTTATCTAGAAATTATATATTCATTCGTAAAAACGACTTTAAATTAGGTGGAGAGTTGGGTCGAATTTCATGACGATTATACATCTTGTTTTTCTTCTTTTTCTGCCGGAGCTGTAAGTTTTCAGTATTTATAATCTTTTTTGGGTTGATGGGCAATAATTATTAATTTTAATTATGCTGTAATGTAAAAGAATATCCTTGGTTCTGATTTTTTAAAATTCGTTTTGAGGCAAGTTTAGATAGACACTGATTGACGATGGTTTCCATTTGTTTTCTTGTTTCATTTGCTAAATGATAAAAATGAAATTGAAATATTATATTACAAGAATATATTTAATAAATTCATAAATCAGTTTAGTTCTGAAAAATCCAGCTTCTTGCCAAATGTCTAAGAAAGAAATTAGAAAATATAGGGATTACAGTGTTTTTGGTTTAGGGAAAAAAAGTAAAAAGAAGAGGGTTATGATATGATCATATGACACGTCGGAGTACTTAGTAGATTACGTAATCTTCAAATTGTGTTAGTTTATTAGTTGATTTTGACGCACCGTTAAAGTGGGATTATGATGGATCACCACTTTCAGTGTCTTTAGAATCCAAACGGCATGTGTCTTTCATGCGAGATGAACCCGATGTTGAGATCCAGAAAAAAGAGTCAAACTAGTCAAAGATATCTTTTTTTCCTAACAATAATAATAATACCAAAATTGAATTTCTATTTTTGAATAGTTTCTTTGCTGGGAAATTGTTTGTTGTTATTCGTTTTTTCTGAGTGAGTGCAGGGCTCTCCACAAAACGAGTATCGGTCTGATATTCAAAAAATTTATAAGAGATCCTTCCCTCATTATGCATAATCCTGTACCCCCGTACCCACAGTTCCCCTCAACAATGTGGTAAGTGCTGTCCAATAGCTACCCATTACTCACTCAACTATGAATTAAATAGTAACCAACCAAAAGTCCTTGAGTATCCAAGTGGCAAAAGTGAGTGGGATAAGGGTTAGAATTTAACTAGGTTCAGAATTCAATTTCTTTCAATGTAACAAAAAAAAAAATTAACCAACAAATTGTTATTATTAAATATAAATATTAAGATATTGATAGTCAGAAAATATATATATATATATATCTATGGTGGACCTACAAACTCCATTCGTTCCATCATGTAGCTATCATGTGTGAGAACTTTGGTAAAGTTATTTATTTTCTTTTTTCAAAGATTTTATTCATTCATATTGAATTCATATTATACTTGCGTTGTGTCACGTGTGCTAAAAATAACAGTGAAATTAACAATAACTGTGGAACGGTTTTAGCTTAGTTGGCCCTCTTCGCAAGTTCACACCCTTTGGAGTTTGGACGACTCCTTTAATTTTGGCACGGTTAGGATTCTCACATGCGTTGGAATCTTTCCTGTTAGTTTTACTCCTACTGCTACTCAACCTCTTACTAATTAATAGATAGATATCCAGTATATACCATACATACCTGCTTTCTGTTACGATTCTGATTCTTCAAAGTTCATTCAAACCCTCCCTCTCTTTTTCATTATATATACATCCCATTTCTCTATATACACTATACTATATTTCCAATCTACTTTTGCTACATTGCTTATTTATCTCTTTCACCGGCGCTTGTGTGTTTATGCTTTACTGATATTTGTATGTTGGTTATTTTGCTTTGGTTTTCTAGTGTGCGTAGCACTTTAAGCAAGTAGCAAGCAGTGAATTTCTCACTGTGTTCATGGCTGAGATAGACAGCTCAACAAGGATGGCTTCCTCTGAGGAGGAGGAGGAAAATGACGACTGCCTCATTAAGCAAGTCGACTTAACAGTGCCTAAGACCGATGATCCCACCATGCCGGTGCTCACATTCAGAATGTGGGTTCTGGGTGTGGCTTCATGCGTCATACTCTCCTTTGTTAACCAGTTCTTTTGGTATAGAGCACAGCCATTGATCATCACATCAATTTCGGCCCAGATTGCTGTGGTGCCCATTGGCCGTCTGATGGCAAGGATGCTGCCCACACACCCATTTTTTAAGGGTACTTGCTTGGAGTTCACTATGAACCCAGGGCCTTTTAATATCAAGGAACACGTTTTGATCACCATATTTGCAAATTCTGGTGCTGGAACTGTTTATGCTACCCATATCTTGACTTCCGTTAAGCTCTTGTATAAAAGAAACCTCACTCTTCTTCCTGCCTTCCTTCTTATGTTAACCACTCAGGTTTTCTTCTTCTCATTCTTCTTCGGGTTTCAAATGATTCCAAGTTGACTTATAATTTCCTTGTTTAAGCTTTTGGTAATTTTGATGGTTATATGTATATATGATAGTATTAGGAATCAATCATTTTGAAAAAAAGTGCTAGATTTATGGATAATTTGAATTTCATTTTTATTTGATAACAGATTTAGATTTCTTTGGGATTAATGATTTGCTCCCGTGGTTCTGATAAGGGAATTCTTAAGTAATATGATATTAAAATGTCCCAAATGCACCAAATTTGTTTGTTTCATATGGAAACTATTTCAATTTTTGCCAGTAAAGACAGATGGTGCACTAGATTCTTACGAGTGATGTCTGATCATGTAGTTTCTATTGATCTTTTTTGAATTATAGGTGTTAGGGTTCGGTTGGGCTGGTATTTTCCGGAGGTATCTGGTTGATCCAGTGCAGATGTGGTGGCCTGCTAATCTGGTTCAGGTTTCATTGTTCAGGTAAACTTATCTTTGTCCAGTAATCAGCCAATCAGTGATTTCATAGCCTGTTTAACATTACTCATAGTAGTATATCTTTTGACTGCAGTGCTCTCCATGATAAGGTAAAAAGGCCTAAAGGTGGCACGACTCGTACCCAATTCTTCCTCCTAGTAATGATCTGCAGTTTTGCTTACTATATCATCCCTGGCTATTTTTTTGCTATTATAACATCTTTCTCTTGGGTCTGTTGGCTTGCTCCTAAGTCTATTCTAGTCCAACAAGTGGGTTCTGGCTTAAAAGGCCTTGGAATTGGTTCTTTTGGGATTGACTGGTCTACAATTTCATCATATCTTGGTACTCCATTGGCTAGCCCATGGTTCGCCACTGCCAATGTTGCTGTTGGATTTTTCCTTGTCGTGTATGTGCTGTTACCCATCACTTACTGGCTTAATGTTTACAATGCCAAGAAATTCCCATTAATTTCTAGCGACCTTTTCATGTCTAATGGTACAAAATACAACGTCCTGGGCATCATTGATTCCAAGTTTCAACTTGACCGTAGTACATATGCAAAGATGGGGCCTATACATTTGAGCTCCTTCTTCGCTATGACTTATGGTCTTGGATTTGCCTCACTTCCAGCTACGCTTGTGCATGTTCTACTTTTTCATTTAAGGTAATTACACTTGAAGCATTTAATTAACGCTTGTGAAGCAATCATAATATATATATATATATATATATATATATTTGACTAATGCACAAAAGTATATTGTATTTCTATCAGTAAATATTACTAAATCTCTTTAATTAAGGACATAGACATTTCCCTGGCCAAAAAAAAGGACATAGGCATTTCTTTTTAGTATTCCTTGTTGACCTTGGAAAGTTTTTCTTGAAGTGGCCGGATGTCAATAATGTAGTGCAATGTGGTAATGCATCAGAAAAAGATGTATGTTTCTAATTTCATATAAAGAAAGAATTGGATTTTTTTATGCTCTGGGTTCATTCAAATGTATAAAACAAACATCATTGTCTCCTTTGAAAGAAACTATATGCTGCACATATTGAAAAACAATATATATATATGGTGTTTGGTAAACAAGCCAACACCATTGAAAAGGTCTTTGTGAAGTTCATCGTACCTTCTGTGCAGTGACCTTAAAAAGCGAAGTAAACAATTGGATATCCATGCAAGGCTTATGAAGAGTTACAAATCAGTGCCAACGTGGTGGTTTCTGATCATCCTTGTGGTTAATATTGCCCTAATCCTCTTAGCTTGTCATTTTTACGAGTCACTTCAATTGCCTTGGTGGGGTGTATTGCTTGCTTGTGCCATTTCCATTGTGTTCACACTCCCAATTGGTATCATATCAGCCACAACAAACCAGGTAACAAAATTAAAACTTTCATTATTAGCTAATGTTATTGACTGCAAGTTTACAGTCAGTGGTTCAAATTCATGTAAATGTATGGTTTGTCCTTTCTTTTTCATTGTAACAGCAACCAGGTTTGAACGTTATCACAGAATATGTGATTGGGTACATGTACCCAGAGCACCCTGTAGCTAACATGTGCTTCAAAGTGTATGGTTACATCAGTATGGTTCAAGCTCTTTCATTTGTGCAAGATTTTAAGCTTGGTCACTACATGAAGATTCCACCAAGAGCAATGTTCATTGCACAGGTCAGTTTAATTTTCTGAATGTATCAAATCTGCATGGTTAGGTTGCATTCTTTAATAGCTAAACCAGGGGAATTGCAGGTGGTAGGAACAATTGTAGCAGTGGTTGTATACCTGGGAACAGCATGGTGGCTGATGGAAGACATTCCCAACCTTTGTGATACCTCCAAGCTGCCAAAGGACAGCCCATGGACTTGTCCCATCGATCGTGTGTTCTTTGATGCATCTGTTATTTGGGGCCTTGTTGGCCCACGCAGAATCTTTGGAAACCTTGGTGAATACAAGAATATCAATTGGTTCTTCCTTGGTGGGGCGATTGCCCCTTTCCTTGTTTGGCTCGCACACAAAGCTTTCCCAAAACAAAAATGGATTCGTCTCATCAACATGCCGGTGTTGCTGGGTGCCACAGGATTGATTCCCCCAGCTAGTGCTGTAAACTTTACCAGTTGGATCTTTGTTGGATTTCTTTCTGGGTTTGTTTTCTTCAGGTACCGGCCACATGTGTGGAAGCACTATAATTATGTCCTTTCTGGTGGTCTTGATGCTGGGACTGCCTTTGTTACAATATTAATATTCCTTGCCCTGCAGTCCTATAACATTGGTATTGACTGGTGGGGCAACAGGGGAGAGGGCTGCCCCTTGGCTGCGTGCCCTACTGCCAAAGGGGTTATAGTTGATGGCTGCCCAGCTCTCTATTGAGAGAAAAAAAAAACCGTCATATTTAGGTCTTTTGTGAGCACCATCTTTACTTTTTCGCCTGTAAATACTTAGTTTGTCAAGGATTCTTTTGTAGTTATCGTTTATTTTGATCTAATATGCATCATGAAGACATACAAGGGCACATCTTGTTATAGATTTATGTCTTTGGGTTTTATAGAACATTGCCATTCTTATTTCAAGAGTTCATTTAACTATGTATCTAGATTTCGCAAAAGTATCCATTTCGTCTTCCCATATTTGATTGGAATATATAAAATAAAATATCTAAAAGTTACTTAATTGCATCATTACTATGATGCAATCAGGGTAATGGGAAATTTTCAACAAAACTTATGGGGTCGAGAAAGCACATTAGGTGGGTCAGAACGTACCCACTCAATACCATTTCGCTAATTTTCCTTATTATTATTTTTCATTATTTATCTATTTTTTCTCTGATAATTTTTGTTCTTTTGCGCGTTTCTAACTAAAAGCAAATATTGCATCATTCAAGAATGAGGTTTTCATTACCAATTGGCATTTGAAACTTGAAAGTTTTGTATGGAGTACAGTCGAGTAACAAGTGTATTGTATAAGATCATGAATCAAAAATAGGAAGAGTGTTTACCAAGCACACCCAATTGAGCAAGTACCTTGGCAGCCAGAGACTTCATATCACTATTTTTCTTCTGAGCAATATCCACTAGTGCCATATGGGCTGAAGTTCCATATTTAAGATTCAACTCAGTCACTTGAAAAATCCTTTCTATGGCCTTGAGAGATTTTGCTTGCAACCTTGCAGATTGTGAACTCAATAATTTTATAATAGGACCAATGGCTTTTGCGTCATCAAGCACCTTGCCGCCTTGCTCTAGTCCTTGGCCATCAAGCAATGTCAAAAGTGCATCAAGAGAAGCTTCACAGGCTCCATCATCTGCCTCCCCAAGCATTCTCACAAGGGGTTCAACAGCGTTGGCCTTTACTATGCAGAATGAAGACTCAACTGTACAAATGCCCAGGTGTGCAGGGCAACCAGGTTCAGGTGCAGACAAACAGCACAGAAAAGCCCCATGCTTCTTGATTGGCTTGCTTAAGCTTTTCGAACTTTCTGATAGCTGCTTAAGTGAAACTGCTGCATTTTGTTTTGTCAAAGCAGTTCCAGAAGCCAGTAACTGTACCAGCACTGAAATAATTCCAGCTTCAGCTACTTTTTTCTGCAATTCCTGATTTGTTGAAACTGTGAAATGGCGAAGAGCTCCAACAGCATTCTCTATTACTTGCCTTCTATATGAGGCATCTCTATTCCCATCACGTAGACAAGTGCAGATGATTTGAAGTGCCTCAGCATCTAGAAGCCACTGAGTCATCTGCGGCTCCTTCGGAAGGTTAGCAATAATACCCATTGCAGCAACTATCTCCTCCACATCATTAGAATTTCTTATAATCCTTAGCACTGTATCAATGCACCTTTGGCTTACATGCTCCATAAATGTGCTGTCATCGCCATCTTCTGTCAAGCAAGAGAACAATTTCATGGCATTTGCCCGAACGGTAGGGTTATCAGCCTCACATAATTGAACCAACACTTGGACAGCAGAGAGCTGCAAATCACGTGCAGCATCACAGTAACTGTTAGTAATTTCCTTTTAATTTATATACAATTGCACGACAAAAAAGAACAGAAACTTTAAACTTCAATTAAGAGAGGCAGAATAGTATTTTGATCTGGGATGTTTACCTGTCTTAACTTTATTCTGATGTCTAAACCAGAAGAAGATTGACACATTGCATGGAAGGTTTTAAGAATGCTTCTTTGTATGTCAGGTCCTGTTAAAGATATTAGGGAAAAGAGTTTAAAAATCTCTTCCTCAGAGTCTAACAACGAGACCTGCTCCTGAGCAGCTTCTGGGGTGGTAGTTGATATGGCAAGGTGCATAATTGTTTCAGCCACCTGCTCACGCAAGGTTGGTGATGATAAGCTGTGACAATACAGAAGTTCAAGTAGCGGTCCAACGGCTCCTTTTCTAATCATCTGCAGGCCAATTTCTGGTAAGTTAGAGAGGTGAAGAAGAGCTTTAACACCCACTTTCCTCTTTTCTAAATCACCATGTGAAAGCAGTTCAAGAAGTGGCTCTAGTGCCCCATCTTTAACTATGGACAGTTTGTTGTGATCGGTCAATTCAATTTCTGACAAAGTCCCAGCCATAAGTATTCTAACATCTTCTGGTCCTGCATCAAGTTTAAGTTGTTAGGATACACAATCTACAAGGAGGTATTATGAGATAATTGGCATCAACTTCCACAGGATTCAATGCTGACTAAATAGTGCAGCATACTCCGAATTATTGAAGAACCTCACTTCCGAGCATACCTGAAGAAAGAAGCTTCAACAAAGGTTTGAAATAATTTGCTCCTGCCATCTGTTTAACATTCTGATCATTGAAAGACAGATTCTCTAGAAGCTCGTTTGCATCTCTGGTGACTTGATTGTCTTCAATACTTAACATTGTTACTAGGAGAAGTATGCATCCTTGAACATTTCCCATTAAATCTCGTGCATGCCTACTTCTAGATAGTTCCAATAACAACTGCAATGCTAATTTGCTTTCCCCAATTCGGCGTGCAAGTGAGCGGACAATGGATTCAAGTGCATTATCCACTTTTGTGATTCTCCCCTGTTAAAGATATAATGAACTGGATGAAATATATAGAACTTAGAAATGCCAATGCATCTAATCACCGGCAGTTTAATACTGGATAGCAATAGATTAATCTGTTTAGCCTCATCAATCATAATAGAGCATGACACTAGAATTTACCTTATTTTCTTCACCATATTTTGCAAGGATTGATAGGATGGCAAGAGCATGCTCTCTTATTTCTCGATTTTTTGAACCAAGAAGTCCAATAAGGACTGGGATGTAGCCCTCCATTGTTACCCATTCTCTGTGCAACTCTCTTTCCGTGCATAGATTCTCCAGCTTTTTTAAGGATGGAAGCACTTCTTGCTCTTCATTTGACTGGAGTTTTGGTTTAATAGAGGCAATGGTTATGATGGTATTCCTATCTTTCCATTCTTCAATTGATCGTTTCAGAGCTTTGTTGGGCCGTAGGACTGAAGTGTCCAAGGGAAGATCGGTCTGAGGACAGTGAGTGTAACCATCTGCAAACCACTTCTCTATGGCACTTCTTTCATATGTCTTACGAGAGGAAGTTTCCACAGGGTCCACCATGATATCTTGAGTGAGGGGGCAATTAAAGTGCTGAAGAGGTTCCAAGGGTTGCTTACCCAAAGAACTTCTCCTTTCAAAATAACTATTCTCTTTGTCCTCAGCAGATGTCGTAGCATTAGCCTTCTCAAGCAATGCTATAATCTGTTCCATTTGCAAATCTTCTTCCATGTCTTTTCTCCTATTGGTATCATCCAATTCGCGTTTGAACTCCTCGAATTCCTTGTTCAATGCAGACTGCGCACTAGAGATCCCAATAGTCTCAGCAATACGAACAAGCAAATTATTTGCATAAGATAGATCAGAATTATGCTCTTGTATCCCTCGCTCGATCTTTGCCAAAATCTCATCCTCTGCCACAGCTGCTCGATATTCTGCATCCAACATATTTTTGCATAGCTTGCTAATCTGATTATTTATACCCAATGAAACATCCAAAGATGCCACTGGGATTAGACTAAGTGCTCTACTAATCTCTTTTGTGCTGCTCTCCAGGGCCTTCACAATCTTCCGGCAATTGATTAAGAGATAAACCTTATTTCTTTTGCTGCAATCTAGAGCTATCTGCTTAGCAACTTCAACCTCTCGATTGAGAATCTTCAGAGCATTAGTTAAGCTTTCTGAATACTCAAGGTTTTGCTTTGACAACTCTAACAGGATGGAAGAGGTCTTCTCCAAGTAGGTTGAGAATACTTTGAAACTTTCTTTCTGAATGAGGACATCCTTGGCTGCACGTACAGTATCAATGATGGAAGAAACTGTCTCAGAGATTAATTCAGACACTGGAACAAATGAGGCACCAATAATAATATCCTTTGCCATCTTTGTATGAGAGAAAATCTATGTATATAGACCATCAACTCAGTCTGAATCACATTTCAACCACAAAGAGAAGAAGCCTGACCACATTGCTGGCAACTGCAAGTCTGCATCTATAAATTAAAACCAATGAGATAAATTGATTCCCAACAACATATTTCCTATATATAATCTGGCAAGGATACCAAGAAGGCAAGAACAGAGCAGCAAGATACTGATCCTCATATTCAACATTATTTTTTACTAAATAAAATAAACAATTCGATCAGCAGTTAAGCCTAAGAAAATCTAGAAAGATATACTTACTAGCTAGTAGCTGACTTCAAAAATCTAAAATTTCAGTTTCATTTATCCTTTTAAGTGGTTTCATGGCAACCAAGTATACTATGCATTTTACAGCTTATGAACTCCAATAATTCATACTCAGTGCCAACCCCACTACCTTCAGCAGTGAAATCTTCAAACTGGTCAATCCCATTACAGACAAGTTGATAGAGCTTGAAATATATACTGAATTTAAACTATATTGATTTGCTCGTGTTATGCTCTAATTGGTAGCTGAGAAAATACTACACTGCATGCAAATTTCCATTTTCTTTTCTGTTTCCTTATTTTCTCACCAACCAAACAGAGAAACTGCAATGGTTCACAATCAAATAAAAGAAAAGGCACAGAGAAAGAGAGAAAGAGATGACCTGATCGACATTACAAGTCAACAAGTATCTATATTTCGGTTCATTTTGGCAGACAAGCAGCAAAAGTTTCCACAAAAGCCCAAACCCACAGAGACACAAGGACTTTGAAGAGTTTTTCTTCCAAAGCAATTTTCTCTCTCTTTCGTGGAGTCTTTCGCTGAACCCAGAAAATGAAAGAAGAGTCAGAAAACTTAAATTTTTTGAGGAGGAATTTTATTATTTTGGGTTTCTTTGTTTTTTCTAAGTAGTTTACGTCGAGCTGGACATGATAGCTGACCACCAAGTCAAGGCTGCTCCGGCTCAATATGGTCAAAAATGTTTTAACGCTGCAGATTTCGACACGTCAGCCAGATCGTAGTTTCTCTTCATTTCGGTGCCTACGTGGCTTTTTTTTAGTGGCTGGTGTAAAATAAACGCGGCAGTCAACTGTGTTGCGCGTCTAGACCCCGACTATATAGTCCAAAACACGACTTTGTAAAATATTTAACTTCCCTATTACGTTCGATTTCAGAAATTCAAAGTTGATGTATTTAGTATTTACTGTAGGATGGGCAAGGTGTGGTTTGGTGTAATATGTGTGTAAAACCATGCATGTACCACACTGTAAATATATGAACGTTGTAGTTTGGTGTATTACACCGTAAAAAAAAAAAAGAAACCAAACTTTATACGGTTACGGTTTGGTTCGATGTTATGGTAAATAATTAAAGAAGTTTTTTTTTGGGTTTCAATGGGGTTTGGTACTTTTATTAGGGTTTTTTTTTTAGGGCTTCAATGGGGTTTCGTACTTTTATAATTTCATTAGGGGTTTTTTTTGGGGTTTCAATGGGGTTTATTTTTTTATAATTTTGGGGTTTCATGCTTTCATTAGAGGCTTTTGGGGTTTCATACTTTCATTACGGGTTTTTGGGGTATCAATGTTTTATTAGGGTTTTATTATACTTATGGGTTATTGGGTTTTATTAAGGTGTTTGGGGTTTCATTATACTTTCATTAGGGTATTTATAGGTTCCAATGAAAGGGGTTTCACTATACTTATGATTATATGTTATATAGTTGTTTACTATATATATACATATTTAGACTATATGTTATATTTATTAGGGATATGTAATATTCTAATATGTTATGTAATTAATTTTGTATATACATATTTGTCATATTAATTCTAGAATATAGATTACTAAGATTAGTAATTTTGTTTAAGGTATACCCTATAGTTTAAACTTTAAATGGCAAACACTTTATATTCCTAATTTCCTAAACCATATACATTATAACTTATATGAATATGATACCTTATATTTTATTATTTGTATATATATATATGTTTAAAGGTTATACTTTATAGTTTAATACATTATACAAATATATTTTATATAATATGGGAGTTATTTTTTGGTTTACTCTATAATAGAAAATTAAAAATTGAAATTTAAAGTTTTAAACATTTTTTTTGGTCACTTTTTAATTTAAAATCATACATAAATCATAAATATATTTGTAAAATTATAATTATATATATATTTATGGTCCGGTTTGGTTCAACTTGGTTTTATTAGGTCCAAAACCAACACCTACACTTATAAGAGACGGTTTGGTTCGGTTCTTGTAACGGTATTTGACCAAAATAGTCAACATAGTTTTTTATAATTTTTTTAGGGGCGGTTTGGTTTGGTCCTCCGGTTTTACGACAAAAATGCTCACCCCTAATTTACTGTATTAAAAGAATGGATTAAAAAAAAAGAGGTTGATGTATCTAGCTTCCTTTTTGTTAGTAAAAGTCAAATAATATGGAGACAAGCATATAATTAATTCATATCCTTTGTAGTCAGAAATGTGAATTTATTGATTGAAAAGTAATTAATAATTCTTATATAATTAAGACACGAGCAATGCTAACTGTCTTCTCTATCTGTCTTTTCCCTTCTCTATATGACATGTGGCTTTCTCTTACACAAAAAGCTAAAATTTTTACTTTTTAAAAGCATAAATTTTATTTTATTACAATTGCCCATAATAAATTCATTTAAACTAATGAGAGAGAGAGAGTGGTACAGCATAACAAATAATAAATAACCTTTTTTTTCTTTTTCCCTGAAAAAGAAAAACTCTTTAGCTTCCATACCCACCTGCTAATACATAGAAAAAGTCTTTGATCTGCCAACCACAGCAGAGAAACATACATGGTCGGATCTTTGGAGGGTTTTTGTTGCACCGAGCGTTTGAATTGGCTTTCTCCACAACTTATGCCTTTGCAGGATTGGTGCCTTACTTTCTAGAAGTGGATCACGTTGACTTCTTGAGACCTGTGAGTACCCCCCCCCCCNCCCCCATATACTTCTTTCTTTCTTCTAACTGTTAGCATTACCCATATTGTCATTAACTTCTCTTTCAATTGAGATCATTGAAGATTTTGTGATAGTATTTTGTTTTTATCCAAAATATCTTTGATCTGTTATTTATTTTGGCTTTCTTGATATATAGCATTACCCATTCATCCATTTATGTATTAGAATTATATTAAATATATGTGTTCAATGAGCTGGTGGATGTTGGAGATTTCCTCCGTTTCACCAATGAGGCGGCCGGTGCTGTTTGCCGCCAAATCAGTCACTGCAAAGATGGTAGCAGGTGGGTATGGAAGCTAAAGAGTTTCCTTTTTCAGGGCAAAAAAATAGAAAAGTTATTTATTATTTATTGTGTTGTACCACTCTCTCTCATTACTTTAAATGAATTTATTATGGACAATTGTGGTAAAATAAAATTTATGTTTTCAAAAAGTAAAAGTTTTAATTTTTTGTGTAAGAGAAAGCCACATGTCATATGAAGAAGAGAAAAAGCAGATGAAGAAGGCAGGTGGAGAAGTCAGCCAGCATTGCTCTTAAAGACATATATATCATTAAGTGAATTCAATTCCATTGTTCCAATTGCTGACGGCTTCTTTCCCTAAATTTCCTGTTATGCATGGAAAATTTTTCTGTCACATTTAATTTGCCACAATTACATCATGCTTCTAGCTAGACAATGTTTATATATATATTATTGTTGGTCGATCCGTACGTAGAGCGCGTGGTCTTGGCACTTGGGAGTAGGCTCTAGACTTTATTTGCTTGGTGTCTAATGTCGTCTTTGGGTTTTTTCTGTTTGTTTGTCTCTTTGATTAATGTTGTGGAACTTACTTAGGATGTCTGTAATAATTAGGCCATGCCGTCTACCAAACCCTAGCTCGACTGAGAAAGCTTGCAGCGCTGACACGTGGAATATAATTGTGGTTTTCACGTGTAAGCAAAGATGTAGATTTAAGAAGGACCAAACATATATCAAAGGACATTTAGAAATTCTAGGTAATTGATTATTCAAAACGTACACCATATGATTGTGATAGGAACATACAAGATCAGCTCTCAAACAGAAGACGACAAAAAAAATAGAATAATTGAAGAAAAACAGAAGGATGTGATTGCATGAAAATGAAAGTGAATTTTGACTTTGTGGGTGCATAAGTTAAAAGGGGTGTCAGTTTCACTGACTCGATCAGTCCCCAGTACGCTATAGACTATTTCTCTTGATCGATCGTGAACAACTTCAAGACTCGAGCTAGCTAGCGCGTGCATTTAATAACTAATTAATTATTAAACTTTCTTAAAACAAATGCAGAGCTAGCTAATTATAAAATGAAATAAATTAACATGCATGCATCTGTATATAAATAAGTTGGTGCCAGCAGCCGTCTACTATAGGATGAATATACATACATATATATATATATATATTAATTACTCCTGGATCAAGGCTTGAAATATATTATACATACCTAATGCAAATGGTAGTTAAGCCTCAGACTCTCCATCAGTAATATATATAACAGATTAAGCGGGAAATCAATGATTATGTAAACAGCCAGACATTAACTGGAAAAATTAACGAATCTAATTGATTAGACACAGATGAATTAATATATATTGATAATAATGGTATAATATAGATTATGAAATAATATATATATATATATATGGGTCCATATATGGATGATCGATCATCCGCAAGTCTTTACTTCCATAAAACCAGACAGCCGGATCCATGCAGAATAAAAACACTTGATCATAAAGAGAATTCAATTATAGAAATAAAATAGCTGGAGATCGAGTACGACGTAGTACTGTACGTACTAGCTCGCAGAAATTAAATTAAATTAATTAATTTAGAATTAGATAGAGGGAATAGCATACGATGATGGATGAAGCCCTGATCGATGGAGATGAAAAGACATGCAAAGAAGCATACAAGAGTGATATTGATTCGGCTCGTCGATCTCGATCAGATGGCTAGCTTTGATGGATATATATATATTACTCATGAATTCAGATGATCATGATCAGCCGGACCAATATCACGCCCTGTCTACTTGTGCAGAAACACAGAATAGAGATAGACAACTTGAGGTAGCGCTGCGCTTGTTTAGCAGACTAGGTGCTTTCACCCTTTATATAGCAAGCTAGGAATTAACCAAGGTCAAATCATGCATTTAAGGATAAGGAAGGAACATTTTTATGATCATGATCGATCGATCACGATTTCAAGATATAAGAATCAATCCCACTACCTATCCCCTTTCAACCTCAGGAATATCAAATTAATTAAAATAGTAATCACATGCATAATTAAGATAATGGAGCAAAGTCTAAGTCTATTTCTAGTTACCTAGTAGATCTAGTTTAGTGATCTATATTGGATTAAATAAGTTACCTCACTAAATTCACAGTATATTAATTTTTTAAGTAGAAGGAATAAGATGGATTGGTCATAAAGAATTTGATATCTCACCATTTTACAGGTATTGGAAAATAGGTTTCTCTTTGAGTGAAACCCTAAGCCTAATCTTCTTCTTTTTTTCGCTAGACGCCTTTATGTGTTGCAATTCAAGTGAAGAGAATGTGTTTTTTTCTTTTACTTTTGGGCCAATAAGCGATGAAGAGAATATGTTACAACATACTGTTACAGCTTTCTTCTATATGAAAATTTAGGCGAAATCTGAGGCATGAGGTCTAAAAGCTAAAAGATATGGGAATCGTCTTTTCCATGAGATGAAATTTAATTTGGAGGTCTTGTTTTTTTTCTTTTAAAAAAAGCCAAAATCATTAATTAATATTATAATGCGCAAAGCCCTTAGTCAAAAGAGAATCATTTGTAAACATTAGTAAATTTGTTGAAAGTTGGGTGTTTTTCTATTGATATCCTCTTTTTTCGTACAAAGATAGTTGAACTTGAAGCAATCTAGGCATTCATCCCAAAACCAATTGGCAATGGGAGGAGTAGCCCAAACCCTTATAAACCACTAGTAAAGCTCTCACATGTTTAATGTGGGATATCTCTCAACACGCGCCCACACCTGTGGCATCATTTCAAGCCTAACACGTGGACAAATTTATATTAGGTGACATGGGAGCACGTGTGGCCGTTTAGGCGTATCACGTGTATAACATGGCTTTGATACCATGAAACAATCTAGGCATCCATCTCAAAACCAATTGGCAATGGGAGGAGTAGCCCAAACCCTTATAAACCACTAACAAGGCTCTCACATCTTCAATGTGGAATATCTCTCAACAGAACTTGAACCTACAGCTACCGGGTCACTGTTATAGAGTTCTCTTCCAGATTTTGAACGTAGGGTTCTAACTAACAAAATGCCATTGTTGATAATGCTGGAATTGAATTCCATTTTATGTAGATTATTATATATAGATTCTCATCATTGGAAAAGTATTGTCCTTCATTAATTTGTTATGTGTTTAACAAATATTTTAGTCCCAAAAAATGATTAATTATATTCAAGTATATCAAGTACCACATCTGTGATCTGTTATGCCGGCCAGTTAATATAATTAGATCTCTCGTAATTAATTAATGGCATAAACAAACAAGAAGGGATCGGGGTGAGTGGTGGTGTTGGTCTTGGTGTGCTTTTCTAAAGGAATTTTAATCTATAATACAGAATACGTTTACTCCAAAAGGGTGGTCCTTAATTATCAAACAACTAAACAAAGTAACAAAAAAGGAGTGATCATTTCCATATTGGTTTGTTATAATTTATCTTTTTTCATTAAGGGAAATGATATGTAACTTCTTTTGTGCCTTCTCTCTTATTTTGTTCATTTGACAATTTAATCTTACGATCGGAACCGTTCAATATCAAATCATCATTTATAGACCAACTTTGCAAAAAATTAACCAAATCAGAAATCGTTTAGTCATCTAACTGTTATTAAATAACTAACGGTGAATTTAACTGTTACCAAAACCATCTATTTATTTGATAACAGTTAGATGACTAAACAATTTCTGATTTGGATAATTTTTTGCAGAGTTGATCTATAAATAATGATCTTGATATTGAACGGTTCTGATCGTGAGATTAAATTGTCAAATTAACAAAAGAGGAGAGAAGGCACATAGCATTCCCCTTTTCATTAATATTGACCAATTTATAATATTAAAATATTCATTACTATATTTATAATTGGCCCTATCTATATACATCCCATCTTTTTTATTTCTCTCCTGGGCGCAAACTGAAGTTTTATTTTGTCACATTGCCTATTGGGGTCTGTTCGGGAATGTTGATTTTTTGATATCAACAGTGTCACAAAGAGAATGTATAGAGAGTTTTCAACCACAAATTATTAATTAGTTATATTCCAACAAGAATTAACCCATTTGAAACAGTGTTGAAGAATATGCTAGTTGACTGTGTACATTTGCTGTAATTAGAGAATCTGGCATTGCATGCATGAACTAGTTATTTTGCCATGAGCTTCTAGAATTCTAGTTGACTTCTTGCTGTGAAAGATATTGAAAGAGCTAGTAGTGGACTTGCAAGAAACTTGATCGCACAGAATAATTTGCCTTATATATGTTCTGAAAATTAAGTTTAAATTCCACCTTTTCCGATTAAAAATTCAATTTTTTAGGGATGGGCTTATGCGGTTGAAAATGAGTATACGGCCCATATAATTGGGCCAATATCTAGGTTGAGACGAGTTCACGGACTCAAAGTCTACGTCGGTATATAAAGCCCAATGTTGATTATAGTCCAGACCCGACATATTGAGCCTGGTGCGGTTTCATAAAAAAGTAGAAAAGAAAAGAAAAGAAAAGAAGAGAATAGAACAACAACAAAAATGGCTGTCCGGTCTCCGGCTTCTGAAGTAATCTCGTTCTCTAGAAAGTAGAAAATAAAATGTGGGTACGATTTTTGAGGTCTAGGGTTTGAGATCTTGGAGGGTGGAACAGACAACAAAATTTGGCAATGGCTGAAACTATACAAACAGTGTTTAACGAGACCCGACGTCACATTACGAGGCCTTATACTCCTAATTACCCTCCTCAACAGGTTCTCAATTCTATGAATTTCTTAAATTTCAAGCTAATCAACGCCATGTTGCTTGATCACTCAATTAATCAATTCCTTGATTGTTTATTTTGTTTTGCGGAGTTCAGGCAAATAACGGTAGTAAAGGGAGCTTTCTGTTTCGAGGTACATCCCACTTCCCGTTATTTCTTTTATTGATTCACTTCTTACTCATTGGAGGTTATAATTGTTTTTGTGTTTTCTTTTTGATGAATTATGTTGTCAACGAGTGGCAGATTCGTAATTGTTTGACCTCTCTTTTCCTTTGATCTATGAAGGTGTGAGCCAACTCAGAGACAAATGGAACGAATACAAACAACCAAGAAAATTGAGAAAGTTGACATCCTTGTTTATCTCTCCAAGAGGTGAGCGTGTGGCTGTGGCTGCTGGAAATCACATAACAATTTTGCACAAGGAGGATGACTACTCAGAACCATGTGGCACTTTTACAAGTAAGATGTACTTGCTGATCTCATTGATGGAATCATCAGTTAGTAATAGTTTAATCATTAATGCCTAGTTAGTACTTAGTGATAGGTAACTTTGGATTTTCTTTAATAAACAATCATGTTGCATTTGCTGAATATATAGCTACAGGGGTTTATCGAGGGGTTGTGGAAACAAAAACAATTTATTTTTGTGGACCTTGTAGGATGAGTGTGACAAGGGGACCTTGTAAGATTACCATCATCATACAAGCCAGTGAGATATCAGGTTGACAAAATTTTGTGGGTACGGAGAATCTGTTGATTCCTATTGATACTTCGTTGTTACCAACATGAGATATGTATGCTTTAGAAATTAGAAAATTTTTGCACATCCAGATTTGTAGATTACACACATTTTGTTTTGTCATTAAAATTGTTTCCCATTTATGGTCTATATGCATCAGGTGGGAGCCCTGCTTCATTTACAACAGGAACTTGGTCAGAAAGTCATGATATTCTTGGAGTTTCTGATGATACTGATACACTATATTTTATCAAAGCAAATGGTGAAGAGGTAGTGAGGATTATGAGGAGACATTTAAAAGTATCTTCACCAGTAATAAGCCTGATTGTGCAGGATGATTCTGTTGCACAGAAACCTTGTTTGTAAGTGTTCTTTTTTCTGTTCACAGCCTGTGCATGAATTACACATGAAAAGAAACATTTTATGAAGAGCAGTTTTTTGTTGATCTAATCTTGATTTTGTGGTTTGAGGTCCTAGTTTCACTGTTTAAGTAAATAAAGGTTGGCACAAATTTGTTATTTGTTGAAGTTAATTAAATTTTTTCAGGTGTAGCTTTATTGTTGTTACATCTGATGGTTCTCTTCAGCAAATTGAGATCAGTCAGGATCCAAGTTCCTCTATGTATTCATCACGCACCTCACAAAATGGATTAACTGTAAAGGGACAGCTCCCTCACAATGTTTTCTGTGTTGACTACCATTCAGAGCTTTCTTTGCTTGCTGTTGTCGCACTAACCTCTGGTGGAAACTCTGGTATGTTTTCTACTTCTACTTTCTTTTTAGCTTCGCGCATGGTCTATGCATATTCATTTATATGGGCCTTTATGTTCTTGATATCATTTCTCGCATGCTTATGTTCAACTTTTACATGCTTATGTTCAACTTTTACATGAATCTCCCCAATGAGTTTTACATGAATCTGATCAAGTGGCTTATGTTCATTGCGTTCTTTTCAATGGTGGGGGTTTTTGGAAGAATTTCTGGATAACCGTAGATGTTTTTGCTGATTGAAAGTCATCAGATTGTGTAGATATTTGCATATCGTTGTTTATGGTGTGGCGATTATGATGGTTACAGAAAAATTTATATGTTTGTTTCTATCTAAGTCTTCAAATTTTTTACTAACAAGATTTGAGATTAGGATATGATTTTCACTTGTCTTCCAGAAAATTCAAAATGAAATTTTAATATATGAGCTAGATTACTTATATCACTTAACTTATTGATTCATTTTGTAATTTTCTTCCAGGATCTTGTTATCTGTCTCTTTGGCGTAGAAGTAGGACCATTGATATGGAGCAGTTGTTTACTATTCAGTTTGAGGGTTTTTATTCCAACACAAAAGATCATAGAAGTCAGCTAGCATATCCAAAGGTGCTAATCTCACCACAAGCCACATTTGTTGCTACTTTAGATGTGACAGGATGCTTGCACATATTTAAGATGGATAAAGAATGCTTTTCACTTTCAAATTTTACATGCAGCGAGAGATACAAGTCACAAGTGACCAATAATTTTTCAAGTGGAGAGGGGGAACATTTAAGTGATATTGTGGATTTTACTTGGTGGTCTGACCACATCCTTACTTTTTCAGAAAGGAGTGGCTTTGTTACCATGCTTAACATCCTTAGTGGCTTAAAAGTTCAGGAAAATGGAACTGTCTATTCCAAGCCTGTTTTAGAAAGAATAAAGCTGGTTCAAGGAAGCCTGTTTCTTTTGGAGACTGTGTCATCTGAAGAGAGATATAACTCCAACGAAACAAAAGATTCACCTAGTGTGGAGTGGGTTACTGTCAACAGCTTTGACCAAATTGACATTTCTATGTTGAACTGGAGCCTTGTATCGTTCTCTGAGAGATCCATCTCAGAAATGTATAATATTTTAATTAGAAATAAAAAATATCAGGCTGCCTTGGATTTTGCTGATTGTCATGGGTTGGATAAAGATGAAGTCACAAAATCTCAGTGGTTACATTCTAGTCAAGGAACAAATGAAATAAGTACAATTTTGTCAAAAGTTAAGGATAAACGTTTTGTGCTCTCCGAATGTGTTGACAAAATTGGACCAACAGAAGATTCGGTGAGGGCTTTGCTTGCATATGGGTTGAGCCTAACTAACCAATATGGGTTTTCCCAACCGGAAAATAATGAAAGTAGCCAAATTTGGGATTTCCGCATGGCTAGACTTCAGTTGTTGCAATTCAGAGACAGGTTGGAGACATATCTTGGGATAAATATGGGCAGGTATCGCACTCTTCAGAAGCTATATTTTTATTTTATCAAAAAATTATACCTTTGAAGTATCTGACCAAATATATGGATAAAAAAAAGTCCCTGACAATATATAGTTTATGCATACATATTAAATTATTATGTTTTTCATTTTTGGTTGACACGTGCACATTCTATTATTATTTTTATCATTGACATTGATTAGATGAATAGATCTCTCTTCCTCTATCTCTCCCTCCCTCTCTTTCTCACTCTGTAATTAGTTGTTGCTGTAAAAAAATTTTGAATGCATGTGTTTTTACTTTCCCTGCTATGATTATCAGTGACGAGTTGTTCTGAGTTTTGATTTTGTGCCATGTTGTGATGGTTGCTACTAACCCACAGTTTCTGACTTAGTTTTGTGCAGGTTTTCTGTGCAGGAATATGGCAAATTTCGAATTATGCCAATAAATGAAGCTGCAGTAACACTTGCTGAAAGTGGGAAAATTGGGGCCTTAAATCTTCTGTTCAAGCGCCATCCTTATTCACTTGCTTCTTTCATTTTGGAGGTTTTAGCTGCTATCCCTGAGACAGTTCCTGTACAAACATATGGGCAGCTTCTTCCTGGGAGGTCTCCCCCTACAAGTATAGCAGTGAGGGAAGAAGATTGGGTTGAATGTAAGAAAATGATAAGTTTTATTAACAGATCACTGAAGGATCATGAGACTGATATTCATATCCAGACTGAACCCATAGTCAAGCAGTGCCTAGGATCTGTTTGGCCATCAACTAATGAACTTTTAATATGGTACAAGAAGAGAGCTAGAGATATTGATAATTTTAGTGGGCAGCTAGATAATTGCCTTTGCTTGCTTGAATTTGCTAAGCGCAAAGGTGTACATGAGTTGCAGCGTTTCCATGAGGATGCCTCGTACCTGCACCAACTTATTTATTCTGATGACAGTGGTGGTGAAATAAATTCCAGTTTTAGTCTTGTCATGTGGGAACAGTTATCTGACTATGATAAATTTAGAATGATGCTTAAGGGAATTAAAGAAGAAGGTATGGTTGCAAGATTACATAATATGGCAGTTCCATTTATGCGAGATAGGTTTCATTATACAACCTCAGTTTCTCAAGATCAGGTGACAGATAATCATCTTACGGCAGATCATAACAAGGTTGAGTCATTTCTGGTTAGATGGCTGAAGGAAACTGCGTCTGAGAACAAATTGGACATTTGCTTGCTGGTAATAGACGAAGGGTGCAGAGATTTCCAAACTAACAGCCTATTCAAAGACGAGGTTGAAGCTATAGATTGTGCTCTGCAGTGCATCTATTTGTGCACATCTACAGATAGGTGGAGTACTATGGCAGCCATATTGTCAAAGCTTCCACAGATGCAAGGTAATTGCTTCTTAGAAGCCTGGTTTGCGTCATGGTCAATGAGATTTTATTGATATGTCTCTTTTTATTAAGGGGGTGATCGATCTTTATGCCCCTTGAGGGTTTGGATGGAATTTTGATTTGGGATAAGTCATGAAAGCATATTTTTACTTTTGTTTATCTGTGAAATGCTTTGCACTGTGGAATCTTTTATACAATCTGTAAAGGGTTTCTTGATTTTGGTATTGCTGCTATGCTAGGTAGCTTGCACAATAATTGTTTTTTTGTAAGAATGCTTACCCATTATCTTTGTTAATGAACAGGTAGTGAAATATTTGCTGAGGGTCTTGAGAGAAGATTGAAACTGGCAGAAGGCCATATTGAAGTTGGGAGACTCCTGGCATTTTATCAGGTCTGTATTCTTTTATTGGGAAGCTTTTCCGATTTGGTATTATAAGGGCCCTCCTCCAATCGAAACAATAAATGCACAGGCGTGACCAGACATTAGATGGTTTGTTTGACAGTAAGAATGAATCCTATCATAATACTATTAGAGAACAGATTCTAAAATTTTGTTATTCTATACTTTGTGGCATGAACTATTTAATTTTCGTGAGAATATGACTTAGACCAAACTTATATATTCCATTGTTTATGTTTTTGCATTTAACTAATTTTGACTTGTTTTTATTCAGGTACCAAAGTCACTGAACTTTTTCCTAGAGTCCCATGCAGATGGAAAAGGTGTAAAGCAAATCCTTCGCCTTATACTATCAAAATTTATACGTCGACAGCCTGGCCGTTCAGATACTGATTGGGCAAGCATGTGGCGTGATATGCAATGCATTAGGGAGAAAGCATTTCCTTTTCTGGACCTGGAGTATATGTTGATGGAATTTTGCAGAGGACTGCTGAAAGCTGGGAAGTTTTCTCTTGCCAGGAACTATTTAAAGGGTACAAGTTCAGTTGTTTTGGCATCAGAGAAGGCTGAAAATCTTGTCATTCAAGCCGCAAGGGAGTATTTTTTCTCAGCTTCAAGTCTGGCTTGTCCAGAAGTAAGTATGATGGTGGCTATGTTTTCTGATGATTTATGATATTCAAGCATGAAATGGTACATCTAATATCCTGTTCACTGCATTAATACTTACTATCTTTACTCATTGATTATTACAACTTTTTTCAGATCTGGAAGGCTAAGGAATGCCTCAATTTATTTCCAAGCAGTGGAAATGTGAGAGTAGAGTCTGATATTATTGATGCACTTACAGTTAGACTTCCCAGTCTTGGAGTGACTCTCTTACCCATGCAATTCAGGCAAATAAAAGATCCAATGGAGATCATCAAAATGGCAATCACAAGTCAAACTGGTGCATATATACATGTGGACGAACTCATTGAGATTGCCAAACTTCTTGGATTGAGCTCTCCAGACAACATATCTTCTGTTCAGGAAGCTATTGCCAGAGAAGCTGCAGTGGCTGGTGATCTTCAATTGGCACTTGACCTCTGTCTTGTTTTGGCTAAGAAAGGACATGGTCACATTTGGGACTTATGTGCAGCAATAGCAAGGGGTCCTCCCCTTGAAAACATGGATATAAATTCTCGAAAGCAGCTACTGGGTTTTGCTTTGAGCAATTGTGATGAGGAATCCGTTAGCGAGTTGCTCCATGCATGGAAAGAACTTGATTTGCAAGGTCAATGTGAGACATTAATGATGTTGACAGGGATAAAATGTCCAGATTTCTCAATTCAAGGCTCCTCGGTTATTGCAGATTCATTCCACAATATTCAAGATATAGTCAACCTAAAAGGTTGCTTGGAAATGGTTGAGGGAGCTAGCTGTGATGATCAAGAAGTTCATTTTGGTAACATAAGAAATTCACTTTCTCTTGTTGCTAAAAACTTGCCTGTTGAGAATGGAACCAGCTGGGAATCTGTTCTGAGAGATAATGGAAAAATTTTGTCTTTTGCTGCCCTACAACTTCCATGGCTGCTCGAACTAAGTAGGAAAACGGAACACAGTAAGAAGTCAACTGGTAACTTGATTCCAGGAAAGCAATATGTGAGTGTAAGAACACAGGCTTTGGTGACCATTCTGTCTTGGTTGGCAAGAAACGGTTTTGCTCCTACAGATGATGTAGTTGCTTCTCTGGCAAAATCAATTATTGAGCCACCTGTTACTGAACAGGAATACATAGTTGGTTGCTCCTTTCTCTTGAATCTGGTGGACGCCTTTAATGGAGTTGAAGTAATAGAGGAGCAGCTTAGAACAAGGAACGATTACCAAGAAATCTCTAGCATCATGAATGTGGGTATGACATATAGCTTGTTATATAGTTCAGCAATTGAGTGTGAAGATCCTATGCAAAGGAGGGAGCTGCTATTGAGGAAGTTTAAAGAAAAGCACGTACCACCTAGTACTGGTGATTTTCTATACTTAAATCAGTTTGATATGCTATCATATAAAATTCCCTGTAATTGCAAAAGATGCTGAAAATTCTTTTTGGTTTATCATGTGTTTCACCTTTTTGGTTGATATTGTTTCCATGATATGGTGTTACTCCATTGTTTCATATGTTATTTTGTTGTTTTCAGATGAAATAGACAAATTTGACAAGGTACAGTCTACCTTTTGGAGAGAATGGAAACTGAAATTAGAAGAACAAAAGCGTGTTGCAGATCATTGTAGAGCGTTAGAGAAAATAATTCCTGGCGTTGACACAGCACGCTTTTTGTCTCGGGACATTAATTACATTGGGAGTGTTGTTCTTCCCCTGATTGATTCGGTAAAGTTGGACAAAAAACACATTTTGAAGGACGTTTTAAAATTAGCTGATGGATATGGCTTGAATCGTGCAGAGGTAGGCAGCATTTGTGGGCATATATATATATATATATTATCTGTGAAGGCTTCTAATATAGAAGATAACCTTTTTTCCCATTAGGTGATGGTGTTTTACTGTTTCTTGCAGGTCTTTCTACGGTATCTAAGTAATGTCCTTGTTTCTGAGGTTTGGACCAATGATGATATTACATATGAAATTTCAGAATTTAAAGGAGATATAGTTGGCTATGCTGTGGAAACCATCAAAGCTATTTCCTCTGTTGTATACCCTGGAATTGATGGACGCAACAAGTTGCGTCTTGCTTACATGTTTGGTCTGCTTTCTGACTGCTACTTGCAACTGGAAGAAACCAGAAAAGAAGTACCAATAATACACCCTGATCAAGCGCATCTATCTGGTTTTGGATTGTCTCGCTTTTTCAAGTTGATGGAGCAAGAGTGCATAAGAGTTGCATTTCTTGCAAACCTTAACTTCAAAAATATTGCTGGATTAGGTGGTTTGAACTTTAAGTGCTTAAGTAGTGAAGTCTACATGCACATCTATGATGGTAGCCTAGAAGCCTTGGCAAAGATGGTACAGACTCTAACCAGTATATATTCTGACCCATTGCCGGAAGGTCTCATAACGTGGCAGGATGTCTACAAACATTATGTTTTGAGTTTGTTGACCACTTTGGAGACTACAGCTGGAACTGATTCAATCATCAATAGCACTGAAAACCTTCATTGCTTAGTATGTCAACTTGAGCAGAGCTATGAATATTGCAGAATGTATATTGGACTCTTGGCACATTTAGATTCTTTGAACATCATGAAGCGGTATTTCACAATAATCAGACCTCTTTTTGGCTCTTATGGGACCTTACCAGATAACTCGGCATGGCAAGAGTGTCTTATAATTCTCTTGAACTTTTGGATAAGATTGATTGATGAGATGAAGGCGATTGCATCCCATGAAGATGTGGGAGAAAATGTCAGGCTCAATCTTGATTGCTTAATGTGTTGTCTTAAGGTTTTCATGAGGTTGGTAATGGAGGACAGTGTCTCACCCAGTCAGGGCTGGGGTACAATTGTCAACTTTGTAAATCATGGTGTAATTGGTGATTCTGCTTCTGAACTTTATATATTCTGTAGAGCCATGATTTTTTCTGGTTGTGGGTTTGGAGCTGTGGCTGAAGTATTTTCTGAAGCAGTATTAGGGGGTCCAACTGGTTTCACTTTGGTCGGTGACACAGAAATCCAGGAACTTCCTCTTCTCTACTTAAATATTTTGGAACACATTTTACAGGATGTGATTGTCATTGAATCCCAGGAATACCAGAACTTATATCAGTTTTTATCCTCTTTGAGTAAATTAGAAGGTGATTTGGAGGAGTTGGATAGGGTCAGGCATTTAGTCTGGGAAAGAATGGCTAAGTTCTCTGATAACCTGCAGCTACCCAGTTCCATTCGAGTTTATATTTTAGAGCTTATGCAATTCCTCACAGGCAAAAGTATCAAGGGTTTCTCTGCTGGAATACAATCTAATGTTATCCCATGGGAAGGATGGGATGAGGTGCACTTTACAAGTAAAAAAAGTGAGACTACTTCCAATCAGGGGTTGGTAGATCATAATGATACATATAACAGATTTACAAGTACATTAGTTGCCCTCAAATCATCTCAGCTTGTGTCAACCATCTCACCCCCCATGGAAATTACCCCTGATGATCTTTTGAATCTGGAGACAGCTGCTTCATGCTTCCTAAAGTTGTGTGATGTTGCTCAAAATAGTTCCCATGTCAATTCTTTGATAGCCATGTTGGGAGAGTGGGAAGGGTTTTTCTTGGTGAGAGAGGATAAGGAAGCCTCTGCAGAAATTTCTGATACTGGGAATGACTGGAATGATGATAGCTGGGACGAAGGATGGGAGAGTTTCCAGGAAGTAGAACATCGTAAGAAAGAAAAGGGGAGTTCCTTTGCCCTTCACCCTTTGCATGTATGCTGGTTGGAGATTTTCAAGAAACTCGTAATGCTCTCCCAGTTGAAAGATGTTTTAAGACTGATTGACCAGTCCTTACTGAAATCTAATGGGACATTGCTTGATGAAGATGGTGCGAGGAGCTTGAGCCAGATTGTTCTGAAAATAGATTGTTTCATGGCATTAAAGTTGGTGCTACTACTGCCTTTTGAAGCACTACAGTTGCAGTGTTTGGCTGTTGTTGAAGACAGGTTGAAGCAAGGAGGCATCTCTGATGCGGTTGGTGGGGACCATGAGTTATTAATGCTAGTATTATTCTCTGGGATTATATCCACTATTATCTCCAGTTCTTCCTATGGTAACACTTTCTCTTATGTCTGCTATTTGGTTGGGAACTTATCCCACAAGTGTCAAACGTCTCGGTTACAAAATGAGAGGCTTGTGCAGAAAGGAAAGGGTGCATGTGAAGACAATGAGAGATGCTTGTTCCTTTTCAGAAGAGTACTCTTCCCCTGTTTTATTTCAGAGCTTGTGAAGGCAGATCAGCAACTTCTAGCAGGACTCATTGTTACAAAATTTATGCACACAAATGCATCACTTAGTCTTGTTAATATTGCAGAGGCAAGTCTTGGTAGGTTTTTGGAGGTGCAGCTCAATGTACTGCAGCATGACAAATTGACTCTCGATGAGACACGTTACCCGGAAACATTGAACAATACTGTTTCCAGCTTGAGAGGCAAGTTGGAAAATCAGATACGGGATGCACTGTCATTGCTTTCAACTAATGTTAGATGAGAAGGCACGGTAGATTTTTGTTAGGTAGAGACTGGAAATTTGGCTGGGGATGTGTTGGTGGAAATGCTTGATTTTGTATGTATTTAAACAATGTCTGTACACTAGGCATCACATTTATTGTTTGGCCAAAGAAATACGCATATCATCAGCCATGTTATTTATTTTTCCATATAAATCTTGCAAGCTTGTGGGTTATTCGGTCTGCTTTAGAAAATCATCAAGCACATACGTAAATTGCGTGCTGAATGGCCCAATTGTTTATTTAATAAGGAATAATTAGAAATAGGTCTAATTTTGAAGGGTCATTCGGACTAAAACTTTATAGAAATTTAAATTAAGCCTTAAATCCAATTTTTTAGATTGAGGTTTAAAAAATAGACTTTTTTAAATTTTGACTCATATTATCTCTTAAAATTAAGATAATTAATATGAATTAATTTTAAAAATTATGAAAGATAATATCTGTTCAGACATTTTTAATTGAAACATTCAAGATTATCTAATTTCTTATTTTTTTAATTTGAAATAATAAATGATAATATCCGTTTATATTATATAATAAAAAAATATTAACTCATAAAAAATAATCAAACAAGTAAAAGAAATATATATAGGTACATTTCAATTATACTAATATCTGAGTTGGTGTGTGTGTATATAAAAGCCGACAAACCGGAGCCGATTGATTGATTGGTACAATTGAAATGTATTTACAAATCAGAGTCAATCGTTCGTTTGACACAGTTAAATTTCATAATTAATTATAAGATAATATAATATAATAATATTAAGGTAATATACAATTATAATAATATTCTAATAATACTAGGATAATATTAAGATTTACATATCATTAATTTTAGGATAATATTACATATTTTTTAATATTAGTCTAAGAGAGAAGAAAAAATTGGACTGGCCTGTAAATCACTCTTTCCTTCGTATAATTAAAAAAACTTATTTCTATCTCATTATTTTTACTTTAAGTATATGGATGCTTCAATATATATATTTTTATTTTTGTTATAATAATAGAAAATAAACATGAAAAGACTAAAATATGTCAAATTGAATTAAATTTTTTTTAAGTGCTGAAGTAAAAAATGGGTCAAAGTTCAAGTGGATAAAATATAAAAAAATTATTTTTAATGAAAATAGTAACAAAATTGAATGAAGATGGTACATTGCAAACAAAAATTAATTAAGATGTGAAATTGTCATAATTTTTTTAAGGCTTTTTTGTAAATTACCCACCTGAATTATACCCTTATTTGCAAGTTACCACTTAAATTAAAAATTGAATCAATCTACCACATGAATTAAAAAAAATTTGCAATGTAACGCCTCCATCCAATTCTATCAATTTTTCTGTCCAAAAAGACCACTTGAGATGCACGTGATCCATTTTTCAGGGGTTTTTTTGTCATTTTCTCTTTCCTTTCTTCTCTTTCTCTCCCTCTCCAATTCCAGACAAAACAGCCACTCCATGCTTGGACCCTTCACCTACCTAGCCTAGTCCTTCCTCCTCCTCCTCCTTCTTCTTCTTCACCCACACAGCCACCATGACTCTTAAATCAGATCTCTCTCTCACCCATCGCAACTTCATGAGCTGCTACCATCACTCATTGCCATCACCCATTGCCCCTTCCCTCCTTTCTCTTTCTTCCCCTCTCTTGGTCTCTATCCTTCTCTTTTTCTCTCCCTCTCCTCCATCTTTCTTTGATTTATGTTCATAACCACAAAATGGTTTGTTGCTTTATGTGATTTTTGGACTCTGATTTTCTGATTTTGGATTGTTTTTGTTGGTTTTTATTTCGAATTTGATTAATTGCTTACTGGGTTTTGGG